>PVIU01010340.1:0-70724 GCA_004026605.1 Ondatra zibethicus | reverse complement strand
CAACAAATGGTGCTGGCATAACTGGATGTCAACGTGTAGGAGAATGAAATTAGACCCTTATCTGTCACCCTGCACAAAACTCAAGTCCAAATGGATTAAAGACCTCAACATAAATCTAACCACAGTGAACCTGATAGAAGAAAAAGTGGGAAGTAGCCTGCAGCACGTGGGCACTGGTGACCAGTTCTTATGTAAAACCTCAAGGGCACAGACAATAAGAGCAACAATGAATAAATGGGACCTCCTGAAACTGAGAAGCTTCTGTAAAGCAAAAGACACAGTAATTAAGACAAAAAGGCAACCTACTGAATGGGAGAAGATCTTCACTGACCCCACATCAGATGAAGGTCTGATCTCCAAAATATACAAAGAACTCAAGAAACTAGACATTAAAATTCTAAATACCCCAATTAAAAAATATGAGTTTAATTTTTAAAGATAGATTCAGCGTTTTAGATATGACACAGATTGGCAGGAGGGAGACCACCTGTGTGTAAGCAAGCATTCACACCTCTCCATTCACTGTATGAGATCACATTTCTGCTCATGCTTCACAAACTAAAACAATGTAATATGAGGAAAAGTAAACTCAGTAGATCCCACAACATCATTCCTATGGGTCCTCAGAGTCATGTGCAGTTACTGGTAAGGAGGACAGTATCTTCAGCAAAAGGATGACTTGAGCACTTTCATTCCTACTGAGTTACACTATACCATCATCACACTTAAGGCAACATTCCTCATCCCTAGAACTACTTGTCTCTAGACAATAGGAGCCCATTATTTTCATTGCAGGTTTTTCTACAGCTGAGGTTCACATAACAAATGTTGGAGTGACTGAAAATGCCTCTGAACATGGGCATGAATACCAGGCAATGGAAAGTCTCCAGATTAATGGCATATTCACTAATAGCTGCCTGCTCAGCATTATGAAAACTAAAGGAGTCAGTGATCCTGATGCCCAGCACTTTGCAGTTTCTTATGTTCCCTGAACAGCCATTTCTGTAACACTTGTTATCATGTCCAACCAGCCTGCAAGTGTCTTGCTATAAATTGTATGAAATTAAGCACCCTAGGGCTTGGTTATGCCATTTATTTACATTGTGAGGTTCTGCCTTTATTCCTTCCTTCTCTTTGTATTTTTCTCTTGCCATTTGCCACAGTTTCATTTATTGTGCATGGTGCTTTTCTTAAGGATGTGAGTAAGGTTAGTCATGCCTGAATGTTTCTTTTATAAATTCAAGGTCAACGCAGAGGTCAATCAATCCCATTTGGGCTACGGAGTAGTTTTCCACTCTGCCGTGAGGATTTTGATCATTTATCCACATGCAGCAATGCTCTCAGTCACTTCTACCCTTCTGGGATTCCTGTTCATATCTTACCCACCCTACTCTTGCGACAGTCTTTTTTTTTTTTTTGATAAATACAAACAACTTGACAGGGAAACAACAATGGACTCACTACCAGAAAGATAAAAAGACATGACAGCTGTGTGAAGCGCAGAAATCTTGGATCTGGTATTCTTCAGCAACAGCAAGAGCTAGCAAGTATAAGATACAAAAGCTACCAACAAGAGAAAGCACAGTGAAGTGGGTCCTCCAGAGAGAAGGCAGCCATGCAGTACCTGCTACTGAACTTGGCATTTTCTTCGCTGCACATGGTAAGATCCATATTTTTCAATGCAGCATAACCAATCTAAAAAGCACTGTGAAGTTATTCCTATGTATTTGTCTTGGCCTGTTTGCTGTTGTTGGAACTGAAAGCTGCGGAATGGATAATTTGTAAACAACATGGCTTTAGTTAACTCATATCAGAGGTTGAGAAAGGACCTATCAGGACCTAGCCTCTGGTGAAGTCCTCTGTGCTATGTCATTACATAGGACTGTGGTTCTCAACCTGTGGGTCATGGCCCTCTGTCAAACCTCTATCTCCAAAAATTATGCACATCACTATTCTTATCAGTAGCAATATAACAGTTATGAAATAACAACAAAAGCAGTTCTATCATTGGGGTGGTCACCACAACATGAGGAACTGTTCTAAAGGGTCGCAATATTAGCAAGGTTGAGGCCCACTGATATAGGGAGACAGAGCAAGCATGTAAGGTTTGGCCTCTCTTCACCTCTTCTTCAAGCCATGGATGCCATTATAGGGCACCAATGTTAGACACCTGCATAATGCGTATTACTCTCAAAGGTTCTGTTTTCAATTACCATTAGCAGCTGGCTTTGGGGATCAAAATACTACTCTCTGACTTGCATGGGAGTCACCCCAACCATAGTACCACAACCATGCTTGTAACAGAGGGCAAAGCAGGATGTGGCAAATATACAGAAGGACTAGAGTCTCCATGTGTCCTGGTGGCATGTAGAAGCCGAGCAACCACCGTGGAAGGTTTCTTTTAAAAGGAAGCACAAGATCCATCACCGAAAAGGCCATTCACATCAGTGACATCCAACATAATGGGAAAAGGGGGCTGCCACTCAACAATTCAAAGTTTAGTGGTGGTGTACACATAGACATACTAGGTATATTCGTACAGTGGAATACAGCTCGCCAACAAAAAGGATAAAATCATCAATTTATGGGACATTAGTGAATCTCAAAAACATTATGCTAAGAGGTTTAGTACAGAAGGTTACTTACTGTGAGGTTCCGTTTAGGTGCAGAGAAGTTTAATTTATGAGGATCCATTGAGGCTTTCAAGGGATTGGGACTGAGAAAAAGGACAGAGTAATAGTAGACAAGAACCCTATCTATTGAGGACAGTGGTGTGGCAAAGCAATATGATACAAATGGACCTAATCGCTAGAGGTCCCGTAAGACTGGTATCCTACTGTGTACACAGCCTTTATGTTTAGCCCACCTTTAAGAAAACAATGTAACAATCAAAGTTGCCCTGGATTTCACATCAGCGTTCACAGACTTGGCTAAAGCATTACTGTAATCTTAAACTATAGTCTCCTCCTTGCCCCTAACCTAGAAACAAAAAATAGGCTGAATTATATATTTTATATCGTAAAATAAATATCCACTATGAATGCTGAAAGCAGCATATGGCTATTGCTTGATAAACAGTGATATTTGTTATCTTACTCGATACCTGTGTCAATCAGATATCACGAATCAGTTGGAATCTGAGTTAATCCCTTCTAAATCTCTGTCAAATATTTCTATAAAGACCCCCTCATTCCTCCTCCCCCTTTTGTGCTGTTCAATAAAAGAGAGAGTAAAGCCCTTTGTGATGGACAGACATAGCAGACAGACACAGACACAGGGATGGTCATAAGATAGCATCAGGCAGGCACAGGTTGAGACTCACACAACAGACAGGTATGGATGAGAGAGACACAGAGAGAGTGATGTGGAGAACTCAGATCCAGACTCACTCTAGGTTAGATGACAAAGGAGAAATGCTTTGATTTCTTTCTTGTGACACTGATACATGTCATTGTGTGTTCTAATTACAATAATAACATGTATGGCTCAGAGTTCAGTCTACACATTTAGGAGCTTTCTGTGAGGAATGTTTAATGTGTTCAAACCAACTGCACAGTGACTGTAGAGATACTTTGTTTATGTTTTAACACATAAAGCTTGCCTGAAGATCAGAGTGCAGAGCTAAGTGGAAGGAGACAGGAGACAGTTGCAATCTGAGGGTTGGTGGAGACAGTTGCAGTCGGAGGTGCCTTCTGGAGATGCAGTCTGAAGACAGAATTGTCCCTTCGGTCTGAGCATCTGTAGAAGTAAAGGTCTCTCTAGTGGCTGGCTGCTCTGCTCCTCTGATCTCTCAGCTTTCACCCCCTAACATCTGACTCCGAGCTCCTATTAAGAACAATTAGAATTCATGCTACAGTGAACTTGTTCTGTAACTTGATTTTTTGAAGTTTACTGAAAATACTGAATTTTAAAATTAAAATGATAAATGTTATTGTCTATAAATGATACCTTCATGAAACTGTTTGATAAAACAGGAGGCAGATGGTATTCTATCAAATAGACTTGCAATGCTTGTCTTACTTTTACCTGTAAAAGTGTATCATGTTTCTGTTTCTGCATGGATCTACAAAGCTTCATTGATAGTCTCTATCTTCCTTGAGGGTCTACTGAGAATTACAAATGATTTAAATTTCCCATCCTACTCTTCGATCTTGTGTAGTAAAAGACAACTTTACCCAGACTTGGAGCAAGGTACTGATGTCTTATTGTCTGACTTTTTGAGTTTGGGCTGATGTCTTTGTTTGTCTGGAGGCTTTGGTCACCTATAACCCAACAGTGTGATTTCTGGATCGCATGGATTAAGCTCTACTCAGAAGGAAGAAAAGAATAAAGTCGTGATTGTGACTTCTCGGAGATGACATGGGTAGCACATTCCTGAGTCCATTAAAATCTCTAGACACCTAAGGCTTAGGGGTGTGCATATTGTCATCCATTGGTGCCTGAAGAGTAACCTCTCCCTGATTCCTTGGGAGAAGACAGCAGTCTTTACTTACTACTTTTCCTGACTTCTGTCTTCTGTATTTCTTTTCTTGGTTGGTTCAAAGTTACATCCTTTCCCTACAGTAAACTACAGCATCTGGACAATAGGCTTTAGTGACTTCCATGAATCCCTTTGAGGAAATTACAGAAACAGAAAGTGATGTGGAGACTTTGGCTAACCTCACAGTTGGTGTAAAAAGTGAGTATTATTTTGTACGTGGACTGTATCCTCTAAATGGACACTTCAATGAACTGTCTCAGAGATCATAATTTATTATTTTAATTTAAAGCCTTCTGTACTGAATTTTTAAATAGTTTATAGATAGAAAGACCTTGAAAGATAAAGCCCTTATTTATATCTTTCTGGATGTTGGCAATTGATAAATGACTTCTAGAGTCACAAAAATATTTTCAAGGTGAGATTTTATCTGTTTGCTAGAATGGCAGGTAATATTTGGCATTGGACTGAACATTATGTATAGATCATATGGACTGAAGAGAAAGCCATAGGAACTGGTTCATCTAAGACACACATCTCTATGCCCTCCTTCATGGGTGCTGTGGATCTGAACTCAGGTTCTCAGGCTTTTACAGCAAACACTTGGCCCACGGAGCCACCTCCCCAGCCCTCTCATCTTTATTTTAAAATGATACTTCTCATACTCAAAGCATGAACAGCTGAATTGCTCATAACTTGCCTCAGATGTGACTTAGTGATTCAACTCTTCTCCAAAAAAATATATCAAGTAACAATGAAATATTTTCCATAAATATGCATCTAGCATATTACTCATTTTGTTTTCAAATTTCAGGGCATAAATATTGTGGCCTAGCTATCAGACACATTTATTGTTATTTAGATGCAGGTTGCTGCGATTTTGATTTTGCTTCCTTGTTGCTGTTGCTGGGATCTGCCGTAGAATGTCAGTGCAGGAAACCTAAACCTTCTGGAAACAGTGCAAACAGCCAACGTGTGATGTGTGACCCCCTGCCTTAGGCATTTTCATTGTCAGTCTTCCTAGCTGCCAAACATCCAGCCATATTTCTGAGGAAATGGTGGCAGAATAGGCACTGGCAGGGTTTGGTGTTTGTGTAAAACATTACTAATTCCAGTGTTTAAGTTTCTGAGATTGTCTCTTTCAGTAAAAAAATAAGCAAGTGTTTTCAATAAACACCAGGCAACTTTCTCAAGGCTACGCAATATTATGGTACTTATTGAAAACACTTGCTTATTTTTTTTTTTACTGGAAACCCCAGCAGCCATCCTCCTCTGTGTAGTTTGAGCCCGTCCTTAAATCTCTGCAGTTCTTTCTGCATATATAATTCCCTGGGGCTTTTGCTAGATTTCTTTCGACTTTCCTTTCCCTTTCTTCATGGAGACTAGCAGAGGTTTATCTTTCATCGTGATAAGAGAAGCTCACTTTCAGTTTAGTGAGATGAAACAGAGTTTAATTAAAGAGGTGGAGAAAGCTGGCTAATGAGTAATGTCCAGGAAGGGGCAAAGCCTGCATGTGAACCTTTATCTGGCTGGCTGCAAAAATGAGCTAATGGACTTTCTACTCTTCATTGCTAATCTTTCTTGTCATCTAAAGTCCACATACCTGGCTCTTTGGAATCATAAATTAGATCCAGAGCTCCTGACTGCTGTGTCTGTTGAGTGTTCTACACTGCTGGGCTTCCCAGGTGTGACTCCATCTCTCATCACTCTGAGCATCCATAGTGCTTGGACATTTGCACACTTAATTCTTCTTGCCCTGTGAGATTGAGGGACAGGTGTGACTACACGCATAAGAAAACCTGGGGCTTCGGAGCTGAGGCTCTGGGGAGAAAGTGGTGAGTGCAAGGCTGCAGGGGTTTCTTTGTTCCACGGAGCAGCATCTACCAAGCCTGCCCTTTTGTCTGCTAGGTCCTTGGCCAGCAAGTGGCCCTGATCCAGTACCAGCAGATCCATCCAGAGGGGTAAGTGTGTCCCCACCCGGTCGCCTAGACACCCTGGAAGGGAATACAGGCGCTCTCCAATCCCCTAAACTTTCTGGCCATTCAGCATGGCTTCTCCCCGGCTACTGGTTTTTCTACTTATCCCATCCCGGCTTGCTCCCAAGCACCCCTTTCCATCTGTGGGGTCCCAGGATCTCCCAACTCAGCCTGCTTTGGGGCTGAGGCTCTGGGGACAAAGTAGTGAGTGCAAAGCTGCAGGGATTTCTTTGTTCCATGGAGCTGGCATCTGCCAAACCCACCCCTTTATCTTTAAGGTCCTTTACCAGCAATTGGCCCTGATCCAGTACCAGTAGAGCCATCTGGAGGGAGTCCTTAGATCCACCACCACAGCCTACTTCAGGGAGGAGGGGATCTGAGAGCCAACTCCAGTGATGAGGGGACCTAAGAGAGGGAAGACCAAGAAAAATCCCCAAGTACACAGTTAGCCACAACAAATATCGGACCAAGCCACTGAGACTCTCCTGACCACATTCAAAGGAAGAGATGGGCAGGCATCAATGCAACACTTCCTCCAACAACCTGAAAAGCAACATGATAACAACAGGATCCAGCGAATATGCAACAGGAAGACTTAAACAACCTAATCTAGAAGAAGTAGAAGAAATTGACTTTAAACATAACATTATGAAAGTGCTAGAGACCATTAAACAGGATGTGAAAAACTCCTTTAAAGAAATGGATGAGAAGACTAACAAAAAGGAGAAATGAATAAATCCCTCTAAGATACCCTAGAAAACCAAGAGAAAGCAATCAAACAGGTAATGGAAACAGTTCAAGACTTGAAAATTGAAATAGAGGCAATGAAGAAAACACAAACCGAGGGATGGCTGGATATGGAAAATCTGGGTAAACGAACATGAACTACAGAGACAAGTATAACCAACAGAATAAAAGAGATAGAAGAAAGAATCTCAGATGCTGAAGATATGACAGAGAAAATAAACTCATTGATCAAAAAAAAAAAAAAAAAACAAATCCAACAAATTCTCATCACAAAACATCCAGGAAATCTGGGACACCATAAAAAGACCAAATCTAAGAATAATAGGGGTAGAAGAAGGAGAAGTACAGCTCAAAGGCCCAGAAAATATATTCAACACAATTATAGAAGAAAACTTTCTCAACCTAAAGATGGATATGCCTATGAAGGTACAAGAAGCATACAGAACACCGAATAGACTGGATCAAAAAAAATCCCCTCGCCATATAATAATCAAAACACAAAACATACAGAATAAAGAAAGAATACTAAGAGCTGCAAAGGAAACGGGTCAAGTAACATATAAAGGTAAACCTACCCGAATTACACTTGACTTCTCTATGGAAATCATGAAAGCCAGAAAGTCTTGGATAGATGTGCTGCAGACACTAAGAGACCATGGATGCAAGCCCACACTACTATACCCAGCAAAGCTTTCATTCACCATCAATGGAGAAAACAAGATATTTCAGGATAAAAACAAATTTAAGCAGTACATAGCCACAAACCCAGCCTTACAGAAAGCACTAGAAGGAAAATCACAACTAAAGGAAGCAAACAACACCCATAATAACACAGACATCTAACAATCCTCCACCAGCACAACTCAAAGAAGGGAAACACACAAACTCTACAATCCCCGCCAAAAAACAACCATAGTTAACAACCACTGGTCATTAATATCACTTAATATCGATGGATTCAATTCACCTATAAAAAGGCACAGGTTAAGAGAATGGATACAAAAACAGGATCCAATATTCTGTTGTTTACAAGAAACACAACTCAACCACAAAGATAGACATTATCTCAGAGTAAAGGGTGGGGAAAAGGTTTTTCAATCAATGGCCCTAAAAACAAATGGGTGTGGCTATACTAATATGGAACAAAATCGACTTAAAACTAAAATTAATCAGAAGAGATGGAGATGGACATTTTATACTCTTAACAGAAATAATCCATCAGGATGAAGTCTCAATCCTGAATATATATGCCCCTAATATAAAAGCACCCACATATGTAAAAGAAACATTACTAGAACTCAAAGCACACAACAAACTCCACACACTAATAGTAGGAGATTTCAACACTCCTCTCTCACCAATGAACAGGGCAACCAGACAGAAACTTAACAGAGAAATAAGAGAACTAACAGATGTAATGAATCAAATGGACTTAATAGACATCTATAGAACATTCCACCCAAACAGGAAAGAATATACCTTCTTCTCAGCATCTCATGGAACCTTCTTGAAAATTGATCACATACTTGGTAACAAAGCAAACATCCACAGATACAAAAAGGTTGGAGTAACCACCTGTGTCTTATCGGATCATCATGGAGTAAAGTTAGAATTTAACAACAATTCCACCCCCAGAAAGCCTCATGGAAACTGAAGAGTCAACTACTGAGCCACTCCTGGGTGAAGGAAGAAATAAAGAAAGAAATTAAAGTCTTCCTTGAATTCAACGAAAATAAAGATACAACATACCCAAACCTATGGGACACTATGAAAGCAGTGCTAAGAGGAAAGTTCATAGCACTAGGTGCCCACATAAAGAAAACGGAGAAAGCACACATTAGTGACTTAACAGCACACCTGAAAGCTCTAGAAAAAAAGAAGCAGACTCACCCAGGAGGAGTAGAAGACTGGAAATAATCAAACTGAGGGCTGAAATCAACAAAATAGAGACACAGAAAACAATCCAAAGAATCAATGAAACAAAGAGCTGGTTCCTTGAGAAAATCAACAAGATCGACAAATCCCTGTCCAAACTAATCAAAAGGCAGAAAGAGAACACTAAAATTATCAAGATCAGAAATGAAAAAGGGGAAATAACAATAGACACTGAGGAAATTCAGAGAATCATTAGGTCTTACTACAAAAGCCTGTATGCCACAAAATTGGAAAATGTAAAAGAAATGGACAGTTTTTTAGATAAATACCATATACCAAAATTAAATCAAGACCAGGTTAACAATTTAAATAGACCTGTAAGTCACAAGGAAATAGAAGCTGTAATCAAAAACCTCCCAACCAAAAAAAATGCCCAGGACCAGATGGTTTTAATGCAGAATTCTACCAGAACTTCCAAGAAGAGCTAATACCTATACTTCTTAATGTGTTTCACATAATAGAAAAAGAAGACTTATTGTCAAACACTTTTTATAAAGCTATAGTTACCCTGATACCAAAACCACACAAAGACGCATCCAAGAAAGAGAATTACAGACCAATCTAACTTATGAACATTGATGCAAAAATTCTCAATAAAATACTGGCAAACCAAATCCAAGAACACATCAAAAAAAAAAAAAAAACATCCATTATGATCAAGTAAGCTTCATCCCAGAGATCCAGGGCTGGTTCAACATACAAAAATCTATCAATGTAATCCATCATATAAATAAACTGAAAGAAAAAACCATATGATCATTTCATTAGATGCTGAAAAGCATTTGACAAAATTCAATACCCCTTTATGATAAAGGTCTGGGAGAGATTAGGGATACAAGGATAATATCTAAATATAATAAAAGCAATATACAGCAAGCCGACAGCTAATATCAAAAGCGATTCCACTAAAATCGGGAACAAGATAAGGCTGTCCACTCTCTCCATATCTCTTTAATATAGTGCTTGGAGTTCTGGCAATAGCTATAAGACAACATAAGGAGATCAAGGGGATTTGAATTGGAAAGGAAGAAGTCAAACTTTCGTTATTTGCAGATGATATGATATGATAGTGTACATAAGTGACCCCAAAAAACTCTACCAAAGAACTCCTACAGCTGATAAATACCTTCATTGATGTGGAAGGATACAAGATCAACTCAAAAAAAAATCAGTAGCTCTCCTATACAGAAAGGATAAAGAAGCAGAGAGGGAAATCAGAGAAACATCACCTTTCATGATAGCCACAAACAGCATAAAGTATCTTGGGGTAACACTAACCAAGGAAGTGAAAGATCTATTTGACAAGAACTTTAAAGCCTTGAAGAAAGAAACTGAAGAGGATACCAGAAAATGGAAGGATCTCCCATGGAACTGGATTGGTAGGATCAATATAGTAAAAATGGCAATTCTACCAAAGGCAATCTATAGATTCAATGCAATCTCCATCAAAATCCCAACAAAATTCTTCATAGACCTTGAGAGAACAATAATTAACTTTATATGGAAAAACAAAAAACCCAGGCTAGCCAAAACAATCCTATATAATAAAGGAACTTCCGGAGGCATTACCATCACTGACTTCAAACTCTACTACAGACCTAGAGTAATGAAAACACTGAACCTGATAGAAGAGAAAATGGGAAGTAGCCTGCAATACATGGGCACAGGAGACCACTTCCTATGTAAAACGCCAGTGGCACAGACAATAAGAGCAACAATGAACAAATGGGACCTCCTGAAACTGAGAAGCTTCTGTAAAGCAAAAGACACAGTCATTAAGACAAAAAGGCATCCAACTGAATGGGAGATCTTCACTTACCCCACATCAGACAAAGGTCTGATCTCCAAAATATACAAATAACTCAAGAAACTAGACATTAAAATTCTAAATACCCCAATTAAAAAATTGGGTAATGACCTGAATAGAGAATTATCAACAGAAGAAGTTCAAATGGCCAAAAGATACTTAAGGTCATGTTCAACTTCCTTAGCGATCAGGGAAATGCAAATCAAAACAACTTTGAGATACCATCTTACACCTGTCAGAATGGCTAAAATCAAAAACACCAATGATAGCCTATGCTGGAGAGGATGTGGAGTAAGGGGTTTGAATTGCTGGTGGAATGCAAACTTGTGCAACCACTTTGGAAATCAGTGTGGCGTTTTCTCAGGAAATTGGGAATCAACCTACATCAGGATCCAGCAATACCACTCTTGGCAATATACCCAAGAGACGCCCAATCATACTACAAAAGCATTTGTTCAACTATGATCATAGCAGCATTATTTTTAATAGCCAGAACCCAGAAACAACCTAGAGGCCCCTCAATGGAGGAATAGATAAAGAAAATGTGGAATATATACACATTAGAGTACTACTCAGCGATAAAAAACAATGACATCTTGAATTTTGCATGCAAATGGATGGAAATAGAAAACACTATCCTTTGTGACATAACCCAGACCCAAAAAGATGGATATGGTAGGTACTCACTCATTAATGGACTCTAGCCATAAACAAAGGACATCAAGTCTATAGTTCACAAACCTGGAGAAGCCAAATAGCAAGGTGAACCCAAAGAAAAACATATATAGATCCTCCTGGAATTGGAAGCAAACAAGATAGCTGGGCAAAAGTTGTGAGCACAGGGGTGGGGGTAGGGGTGGGAGTAGAGTTGGGGGAAGGGGAGAAGGGGAAGGAGAAGGGAGAAGGGAAGGACTGGGGAGAGCTTGGGGGAGCGGGAGGGTGGAGATGGAGGAAAGGTGGATATTGGAGAAGAGAATAAGATATCAACATTAGGGGAGCCATTTAGTGCTGGCAAGAGACTTGGATCTAGAGAGGATCCCAGGTGTCCACGGAGATGTCCCCAGCTAGGTCCTTGGGCAGCAGAGGAGAGGGTGCCTGAACTGGCCTTGTCCCATAGTCACACTGATGTGACTGGTCCCCAGGTCCAGTTGAAGAGCAGAAGGAGGGAGAAGATGAGTAAGGAAGTTAGGACCGTGAGGGGTTGGTCCACCCACTGAGACAGTGTGCTTGATCTAATGGGAACTCACCAAATCCAGCTGGACTGGGAGTGAACGAGCATGTGATCAAACCGGGCTCTCTAAATGTGGCTGCCAATGGTGATGGACTGAGAAGCCATTGATAATGGCACTGGGACCTGTCTCTTCTGCATTTATTGGCTTTTGGGGACCCTAGTTTACTTGGATGCACACCTTCCTTAGCCGGGATGGAGGGGGGGGGGCTTGGACTTCCCACAGGGCAGGGTACTCTGCCCTCTCTTAAGGATGGAGAAGTAGCGAGGAGGGTTAGTGGCGGAGCAGGAGGGGAATGGGAGAAGGGGAGGAAGTGTCAATTTTTGAATGGAAAAATAAAAAATTAAAAAAAAAGAAAACCTGGGCAAAGGGTACTCAGATGGCACACCTCAGGCTATGAGTTAGCAAATTTTTGTTCTTTAAAAAAAAAAAGGCAGGAAGGCAGGATCTTGAAGATGCTTTGCTTAGATGTTACCATGTATTTTAATAATCAGACTGAATTTAAACTCCAGCAAATAACTTGCTCGTGCTACATACAATCGTATTTCAAAATCTCTGTGTCAGCCAAGTAGTTTCTCCAGGCACCACTCACATGTGTGCTTTAATCCAGAGGAGGTTGCCAAGTGGTTTGTCCTAGTACCCTATGTGTGTGTTTTAGCCCCGTGGAGGCTGGGGTAAAAATAGCAAAGGGATGGTGTGGGTATGGTTGGTCTCCATGGTGCAGTTTGCTCTTTGGTGTTGAGCACTGCTAAGCTCTGGTTTGTGGTTGGGGTCGTCCTTACTCTTCCAGTGTCATTGAAAATCATCCTTTTGAAGACAAACAAACACATCCAGGCAAGAGAGGGCAGAGACTGGCTGGGCTTTGCATTGGCTGCCACCCAGCAGGGCCAGGTGGTGGCTTAGTTCGCTGGTAGATAGTACTGTGGAGCATCTGGAACATTTTGCATTTCACAACCACGTTTTAGTCACATTATTTAAAAAGCAATCAAAAAATGGAATAGCAATCAAACCCCCAAGAAACCATGGGAATAAAGAAGCCGAGGCTATGCCACTCCATCATCTTTATCATCTGATGCAGGTTGACAAAGCAAGAACGATGGTGACTGAAGCGGAAGCCATTTGTGTGCTTCACACAGTTGTCTTCCAGTCTTCAGAGCTTTTGTCACCTACTAAGCATGCTTCAGAAGGGTGCAGGTCCTTAATTATGGGAGAGGATTTGATCACAGTGGAGCAGACCAGTTCTAAGATGTCTTCCCTTGTTAAAAAAAAAAAAGCCTCCACTTACTCTGCTTGCAGAGACTGCCCTATACATTTGATCATAAATTACTAAGATGAAATGCCTTGGGAAAAAGACATGCACTTTTAATTTGTTAAAATTTCTTTAAGATATTCAGAAAAAGTGTGTGTGTGTGTGTGTACAAGTACACACACATGCACGCATGTCTGTCTATGTGTATGTGTATTTTCTTTATGTAAAAATGAAATGAAAGAAGGCTTCTGATTTATAAATAATCTTCCTTTGCCCATAGGCTGCATGACTTTCATTGTTTGGTCAGGGCTGAGAGTAGAAAGCTTCTTGTATCAACAATGACACAGAGAGTGACATTGCCCATACTCTCTGAGTTTGTTGAAAGAACTGTCAACAGTCTTTTCCATAATTCCAATTAAGATGTTTTGACTTGCCATGGCCTAAACTAGTCACCCTGAAATGGTGATTTAGGCTTAGTGGTTAAGAGTGTGCTCCACTCCTGTAGAGGACCAGAGTTTGATTCCTCCCAACCAAATCAGGAAGTACAGAATCACCTCTCCAGTTCCTGGTGATCTTGTACCCTGATAGCCTCTTCTGGCCTCTGGAGGCACCTGAACTCATGAGTACATTCTTACCTCCCCCCCACACTCACACACTCACAAATACATGTGTAACTAAAATAAAAAAAATCAATTCAAAATCTTCAGTTAGTTCTGTGGCTGGGAAGAAATTAGGAGGACCAGGAGTCTGGAAGGAGCAATGTGCTTGCTGATTTAGGATGCTCCCTTTATCACTGCCATCATCCTGAGAGAGAAACAGCATTGAATACGTACCAGCCAAGGACTGCAGAGAAACACAACCAACAGGGACATATCTCTCTTGCAACTTTTATTTACCTTGCATGAATATGTATGCCATAGATACAGATTTATTGTAAGGTGTCGTGTTATGGAGGGTGATGAGTCCCAAGATTCCTTTGCACAAGGAATCTTGTTAGAGGTCTCCAACAGCAAGATTGTATTATGAGCCTGAGTAAAAGCAGGGTTATACTCCAGGCAGCAAGAACAAATTCTTCTTCACTTCCTTAAAACATTCAGCTGCTGTTACAAAATACCATAGACCAAATAGCTTACAAAGACAGTATTGCACACCAATTGGTTGTCCAGTGCTAAGGGTCAGCCCTGAAAACATACATGTAGGTAACATGCAGGTTGTATTTAGGATACACACACACACGTGTGCACACACACACACATATGCATGCATGCAATAACAATTAGTTTAAAAAAAGAGGCCATGGCTCGAAGGAGAACAGGGATGGGTATATGGGAGAATTTGGAGGTAGGAAAGAAAAGGGAGAAACGTTATAATCAAATTATAATCTCAAAAAACCCAACTGAGATTATAACCAAGATGTGTTTATTTAGCTTGCAAGATTTTGATACCAAGTTTCTGAATTCTTTCAGAGTTGGACCATGTGGGCAGAAAGGCGTCAAGGGGAAGGGAAAATCCTTGCTTGGCTTCTTCTGTGGGGGAGATTCATTGTCAGCATCAGAGTCACTTGGCAGGAATTAAAGCAGACATTTTCTCCTATGCAAGGCTCCGGCAGGACTTCTGGAGTTGTTCCAGTGCTGAGATGCCGCACCCCAGAACCCCCAAGTGGACGCCATAAGCTCTGCATTTCTACCATTTACTCCTTTTCCAGCTCCTTATCACTGGATGATATCCTTCCCCTGGAGCCTGCTCCCTCCTCCTGATGGTGTCTTTTAAATCAGACTGTAGCAAATGCTCTTTGAAAGTGACATTTGTTTGGTCCCAAGGAAATATTTGTTCATTGTCCCAGTAAGATCAAGATGTACAGACTGCCCATTGCTGCTTTTGTTTAACATTGGGACCCTTAATATTGCCCTCTTGAATCTTCTTAATGAACTATAGCCAGCAATCTCTGCTCCCCAAAATGCTTGGAAAGCATACCATGTTCTTAATGGTTGTCTTAAATCTCTTAGATTGACTTAAAGTAGAAAGTATTCCACACCTGTTTCTCTGTAACATGATGTTTCTTAAAATATTCCCTATGCCCCAACACCTGATTCTGTATTTTTAAGGGATACAAGGAGCTTAAATAACAAAACTAGATGTTGAACAGTGGTTTACAAGTTCTTCATCTTACTGTGGAATATGATAAGTATTTTTCTTCACCCTGAGTCTTAAAATATTCTGTTGTTTATTTTATACAATATGTATTCTCCTTCACTTAGAACTGTATCAGAATTGTTACTGCATCAATATTACAGGGACTTTTTTTAAATGAAAAATTACAAGGTAGATGTTTGTGTCTGTGGACTACCATCTAAGCATATAATAGCTCAGAGAAGTTTCTCTGGGATAAATTTCAACACCGATTTAGGTGCTTTGAATGGGATTGTCTGAACCTGTAGGGTGTGTGTGTGTGTGTGTGTGTGTGTGTGTGTGTGTGTGTGTGTGTGTGTGTGTGTGTGTGTTAAAGACAGATAGACAGATATACACACAGACACAAGAGACACAGATAGAGACATAGAGATATACACACACAAAGAAAGTTTGCTTGGATAAAGGAAAAGATTAGACAAATAAGCTTAATAGAGTTTGAACAGGGATTTCCTATGCACAACCTCCAGAACCACGAGAGTTCAGAGAACTGCGCCCAGCACTGGGCAGTGAGTGTTTACAGACAGAAAGTCTGATGAACCTGCAAAGAAGGACTGAAAGGGGACAGGTCATTTCAAAGTCCTTTACCTATCAAGACAAAGCACATAGAGTCAGAATAAGAACATGCTGGCCTAACCGCCTTGTGTGTCAAATTGGCTGGTATTTTTCATTTGAGGTCTCTCTGGTCAATAAACTCAGATGGAGTATTGTGGCTTGGAACTTCAAACAGGAGTCTTTCCATTAGACCTGTCTCATTGCAGCCTAGTGGAAGAGCGCAGCTCATGTCAACCTCCTCCGTTAAAACCGTACAGTGACGTGCACACACTAACCTCAGATTTTAGATTGTCCAAGGTCTTTGGAATCAAAATGAAGTCATTACAATGTTCTTTTAAGATTTGTTTTCATTTTATTTATGTGTAAGTATATGTGTCTTGTGTGGGGGTATATGCTTATTCCTTTCTGGTAAGGCATCTAGCCATCTGCCTGTACTAGCTATCCACAGATTTCAAGTATACAATACTGTGTTGTTAGCTGTAGTCAACACACTCTAACTTAGATTTCTAGAATGCACCCATTATTTATTACTGAGATTTTACCTTCTTTGACCAATATTTCCTCATTTTCTTCCCAATCCTTCAACAATCATCATGTTATTTCTCGTTTCTAAGTGTGTTTGTTTTAATTCCACAAATGTGGTGCAAGCTTCTTCCTGGCTCATTTCACTTGGATATCACTTCTCTGACCACTAATGTTATAAATGAAAGGACTCCTTGTTTTTTCTTAGGACTAAATGATATTCAAGACATATTCTTCTCCCTCAATAGATTGACCAAATGTTCCTTTAGTTATGATCAGGTATGAATATCTGAACTTTAACTTAATAGATATTTCCATTTGTATATGAAAATATTGTGCTCAGATGTATTTAAAAATACCTTGTGGGATTAGAGAGGTGGTTTAGCAGTTATGAGCACTTGCTGTTCTTGCAGAAGACCTTGTTTGAAATTCATGAGACTCTGGAAAACATTTAAGCTTTCCCCAGATATCTGTGTGCTGAATTGCACTTCTGATCAACCCAAATTCTCTTTGGTTGTTAATCAATTTGTGCCTCTTAAGGATATAAAGTGACAAATGACTTTATACACATCTTAGGGGGAAAGGAGGAGAGATGGTGATGTAAGCGGGAGATAAGGAAGAAGCATGGGCTGTGTCATTAACACTGCCCGGGAAGGAATGTATCCAGACAGATGTGACGTTTTCAACAAAGGCAAAGCACAAAGATGTGAGAGGCACACTACACAAGGGCTGGGAAGAACACACGTGACGACAGTGAGTCACAGTGTCTGTTTTATCTGTAGAGGGACAAATAGTGTAAAGTCTTTTTCTCTGAGTGTTCTGAAATGCTATTTAAGTGTGCTTGGGTCAAGTTTTCTTCCTTGCTATTGTTTCTTACTATATATCTCCATCATAAGGGCTGTATATGCTAGTGCTGTTAAAAATTACCCAGTTTTCACTCAGGGCCTCTTTTTCTCTCCAGACCATTCCTTTTAAGCCTTTCAATTCAATCCTCCATGCTTTCTTTCAACAATAGCTCTGTCCACAAAAGTAAAATCAAAATGAAAGAAAATACAGTATAAAGATCAGTTCTAATTCACAGTTTTTGTTACCATTAACAATGAGTTAACAATGAGTCTCATTCCTCACAGCCCAATTATCCCAACATTTAGAGACTGACTTCATCTCTTAAGTTGTCATGAGCTCTCTTTAGTCACCAAGATCCAGGACCTGATTTGTGGAGGTTGGTAGCTTACTTTACTCAGGGAGATTTTTAAACATTTATTTATTTTTATTTCATGTTCATTGGTGTTTTTTCTGCATGTATGTCTGTGTGATGGTGTCAGGTTCTCTAGAACTGGAGTCACAGACAGTTGTGAGCACCATTTGGGTGCTGGGAACTGAACCCTGGTCTTCTGGAAGAGCAGTCAGTGTTCTTAATTGCTGAGACAGAGATTTTCTTTCAGTAGATGGTCTTAGAGATTTTTGTGAAGACATTATTTATTTTAAATTTTTATTACATTTACATACTTTTGTGTGCCAAATCATATGTGTGGAGGCTAGAGGATAATTTTCAGGAGTCACCATGCTTCTTTTGACACTTGAGTCCCAGAGAGTGAATCTAGGTCATCAGGATTGATGACAAGTGAATTGACCATTTTGCCAGGCCAGGTTCATTCCTATGAACAAGTATGGAAGTGGAGTATACATGTCAAGTCTCTCAGTCTTAAATGCCCGTAAGTAGACTAAGGGTTGGGGTGACTCTAGGAAGTCTGAGTGAGTGTTTAAAATGTTTGAGAAGGCAACAATCACTGTTTTATAGCAATATTTTCAACAAATGTGGAAATACAGATCTTGAGCCCTAACACTTTGTGAGGCAGAGGTGAGATCACTTGAAATCTGAAATTCAAGGCCGCCCCTGGCAACTGAGTGAGACCAGACCTTATGGACTAAACAAACAACAAAACTCAAACATTTGAAGAGCCTTTCACACCCACATATATTGCTTGATGGCCAATGTAGATAAAACAATATATAGATATCTACAATGTAGATAAAACAGCAGTGGAACTTTCAAACTTCTACTTTATTCTTTATTTTGGGGGTTATCGTTAACAAATTATTTTTAAAATATGTCAGTTTGGCATAGTGAAGTAGGCAAATACAATTATTAGGTAATTATGTGCGAAATAAACATCAATAATAATAATGATGAGTGCTTTCTTACCAAGACAATCATTAGGATGTTTAAGAAAACAAAACAGTATAAAACTTTTAAACCTTACAATAAGTAGATAATAAAAGTCAGGGAAATTTAGAATCTTTACTGTATATTTAGCCGACAAAATAGACTCACAATCATTCGAAAAGCATTTATCTTCTCAGTAAATTTAAATATGCCATTGTAATCCTGCTTGAGAAAAACTGTTAAGACATTTTAAGTTTTGTTTCTATGGAAACGTGCTTTGCTAGCTGATGGATTCAAATGATTCATTTCTAGTCACACGAGGACCATTTTATGGTTAAAAGATGACAGAGTCAAAGAATAGGGTTGCCGATGACTAAGAAATGTCCCCTTGAACATTAATCTTTTCAAATTTTGTGAGTATGAGAAATTAAAGCAGAGATTGCAAATTCATTTCTGTTCTTATTCAATAGATGGCTGCCGGTTGCCTGCTGACTGCCACCTTCTGCCCAAGTGCCTATAACAGTGAGGTAAAAAGAGAAAATTTAAATTAAAATACTTAGGCATAACTTAACTAGCAAACTTTAGATGTAATTAGACCTGGGAGTTTCAGTCCTCTGCTTTTCAAAAAAAATCCTATCTATATTCATGAATATCTTAACAAATGCATTTTTGATGCTCTTCGTTAAAAAATGTCTATTTTTTTTTTGAGAAGCATTTTTAAAAGGTTGTTAACCTTTACTCAGACAGTGTGGGTCATGTAGTTTGTTTCTGTTTTCATTC
Organism: Ondatra zibethicus; assembly: GCA_004026605.1. NCBI lineage: Eukaryota > Metazoa > Chordata > Mammalia > Rodentia > Cricetidae > Ondatra > Ondatra zibethicus. The sequence continues at coordinate 51,093 of PVIU01010340.1, read as the reverse complement.
TTTGTTCTGTTTTTGGGGGTCTCAGACAGGCTTTTAGGGTGACAATGAAGCCCTCACAATGTTTTCAGCAGAAGTACTTGCAGTGTGATAGGCTGACCAGCACATTCACTAAGCAGTGGCATTTTGAAAAACGATATTCTTATGCTTGACCTACTTAATTATGAATCAGCATCATATCTGCATGTGTTAAACAAAGACAAATAATATCACAGTGATCTGGTATGAGCAGAATAAAATACTGAATGTATTGCTCACTAAATGTATGCTTACTAAACATACTTTTCATAAGTTTAAGCTCAAATACAAATTTTTAATTAGTGAGAATATATAATCTACTATAGTCAACAAAAGTATTTAACGCAATAATGACTTGGCTCCATTCTTATAGCAAGCATTAATTCCTTCTTTTGCAACCTTTGTTTATGAAATAAGAGTTGGGTGATGTTGGCCTGTTTCTTCTACCCTCTTCTGCTCACGTTGGGATTCTGTGACTGTATACCTCATGAACTTTTGAAGACCAAGACAATGCCAGGAGAATTAATTTTATAGCAGAAGAATTTTAGCTAAACAATCATGGCAGATTTTTATTTTTTATTGACATTTAAAATTTTAAAATCCTTACTTAATTCTTTTACATTTTTAGTCCTCAGCTCAACTGGAACTTTTTGAAGTTTTCTGTAACCTCAATGACTAATCTAACTCCTTTTATATGAAGAATACAATTGTTTATTGTAGCACATTTCTATAATTGTAAGCTTTATGTACCTTGATTACTTCCTGAACTATATTGAAGAATAAAGTAATGAATTAATTACCACCTAGCTAACTGTAAGCTATCCAACTAAAATTCCCCCTTTCCCTACATTTGTTTTCCAAGTAAGAGTTAGGTAATGTTGGAAAGTTGGTTGTTCTACCCTCTTCTGCTAACGTCTGGCTTCTATTATTGTACAACTTGTGACTTTTCAAAGACAGAGACAATGCCGGCAGAAGCATTAATTCTATATATAGCAGGAGTAATTTTGGCTTAAGTAAGATATTACAATACAGTTTGTGGATTGGTTAGTTCAGCTCCATGGACCATGCATTAGGATGCATAGACATGTGATTATAAGCAAGATGTGGGTTAGCTTGAGTTCCAGTTTGAATAAAACTCCATTTTTTTCTGAGATCATCTCAGTGTTGATTATCCACCATGGCTTAGTTTTATAAGATCTCTTGACCAAAAGCTATTTAGTGGAGAGATGGTTTACTTAGCTTATTATTCTAGGTAATAGTCCATCATTAATGGAAGTCAAAGCAGAAATTGAAATATTCTAATCACATTCAAAATCAAGAGCAGAAATGTGTATATGTCTGAAACTGAAAGAGCCTCCTGTCTCTTATAAGGTTCATGGCCCAGACTATGGAATGATGATGCTCACTTTTGGACATGGTTCTCCAGCATCAATTAAGTGAGTCAAGACAATCCTTCACAAACTTGCCCATAGACCATTCTGATCTGTCCAGTTTCTCACTGAAACTCTACCCAGGTGAATTTAGGTGGTATAAAGTTAATTATAAACTAACCATCACATTATGTTAATAAAATATCTTCATTAACTTCTTATCAGAGTACCACATGGTTGCAGAAAATATAAGGATTATGAACCAGAGACCCAGGTTTCACTTTATTTGAAAAACCATATAAAACCAAACAAAACAATGAGCCCACTCCTTAACATTTTCTCTGGATGTTCTCTTCTAGATTCAGGTCTCTGTTCCATATGCTGCCTGTATTCAACACCAGTAGGAAATCCAGAGCTTTGCTTTGGAGCTGAGTGAGGCTAAATATAAAATAAATGGGAAGGGCCAGTTGTGGAAGCATGGAATGGGTATGATAAAACAGCCCATTGTTTTATCATTGGAAGCAGAAGAGACTGGATATTAAAGATACTCAAGACACCTTTTTCTGGTCTAGTACCCTTAACAAAACACAGTTACTATCAGGAAGACAAAATACAGGTAGAAGGTTGACTTGGGATGTGTATTTTGATAATCTTTATGAAAATAATTTGTAGTTAATAAGTTGACAAAACTTTTCTTTTTTACGCTTCCCTCAGGGAATGAATGTGGGAGATTATGCAATTGTAATGCTAAATAAATTCTGGCTTGATCATTCTACAGAAAAATGGAATTAATTACCACATTAAATGGTTGAAAGTTATAGAAATAAACTTAGATTAATTTAGTTGTCACTGTAAAAAAAACACAGGCAACAGCTTATAATACATATTTAACAAGACACACTTCACTAGACTGATAGATTGCTCTAAAATTATATTTTTGTGTAATCACAAAGATATATCTTTATCTAATTCAAGAGGTGAAGGGAGCTGCAGTAGCTAAGTCAACAGGGATTTTGGGGATAGAGAATGGAATTGCATAAGTCTCAAAAGAGTTTGACAAAGAACAATCAACAGAGAAAGAAATAACCAAAAAGATTTGAGAGATTGCAGCTCATGGGTTAAAGTACAGTGCCCTCCCATGTTGGGAAACAAGCCAGTGATATGGAGCATGGAGGAAAACCTGTAACCAGATCCTCAGGAGGAAGAAAGGGATGACAAGATGGAAGTGTCCTGATAACGGATCTCTGGTACAGATAAGTCCCAGCTCAATGTTTGAGCTATATAGCCATACCTGAACGCTGAAGTCAGGACACTTGCTAGTGTTATAACTTTAAGATTGCAGTAAGAAGACAGGTTCTCTGTCTTCCAGTGGATTATTCCCAAGGGAGGCAAAGGAGACTTCTATCAAATCGTCCACATAGCACCTAGTGAAATTTTGATCTTGACAGAACTTGAGTAAGACTTTTTTTCTTTTTTTTAATTAATTTTATTGAGCTATACAGTTTTCTCTGCTCCCCTCCCTGCATCTCCCCTCCCCCTTCAACCCTTTCCCATGGTCGCATGCTCCCAAATTACTCAGGAGATATTGTCTTTTTCTACTTCCCATGTAGACTAGATCCACATATGTCTCTCTTAGGGTCCTCATTGTTGTCTAGGTTCTCTGGGATTGCAATTTGTAGGCTGATTTTCTTTGCTTTATATCTAAAGACCACTTATGAGTGAGTATATATGATATTTGTATTTCTGGGTCTGGGATACCTCCCTCAATATGATATTTCCCAGATCTATCCATTTGCCTGCAAATTTCAAGATGTCATTATTTTTTTCTGCTGTGTAATACTCCATTGTGTAAATGTACCACATTATCCTTATCCATTCTTCAGTCAAGGGACATTTAGGTTGTTTCCAGGTTCTGACTATGACAAACAATGCTGCTATGAACATAGTTGAGCACATGTCCTTGTGGCACTATTGAGCATCCTTTGGATATATACCCAACAGTGGGATTACTGGGTCTTGAGGAAGTTCGTTTCCTAATTTTCTGAGAAATTACCATACTGATACCCAAAGGGGCTGTACCAGATTGTACTCCCACCAGCAATGGAGGAGTGTTCCCTTTACCTCACAACCTATCCAGCATAAGTTGTCATCAGTGTTTTTGATTTTGGCCATTCTTACAGGTGTAAGATGGAATCTCAGAGTTGTTTTGCTTTACATTTCTCTAATGGCTAAGAATGTTGAGCATTTCCTTAAGTCCAAATGTATCAAACAAAGACCTCAACATAAAACCAGCCACGCTGAACCTCATAGAAGAGAAAGTGGGAAGTACACTTGTACGCATTGGAACAGGAGACCACTTCCTAAATATAACCCCAGTAGAACAGACACTGAGAGAAACAATTAATAAATGGGTCCTCCTGAAACTGAAAAGCTTCTGTAAAGCAAAGGACATGGTCAGCAAGACAAAACAACAGCCTACAGATTGGGAAAGATCTTCACCAACCCCACATCAAATAGAGGACTGATTTCCAAAAGTATACAAAGAATTCAAGAAATTGGTCATCAAAAGAACAAATAATCCAATAAAAAAAATGGAGTATAGACCTAGACAGAAAACTCTCAAAAGAGGAATTAAAAAATGGCTGAGTAAGCCTTTGTTGGGCAGCTTCAGCATTGACAGTAGATAAATAACTCTATGTGGCGATCAATCATCTTGTTTGAGTTAACGACACATTCTATACCTCCCTCTCTTCATTTATGAGGTGGGGCTGCTGATGAATCCTGACTCAGGGTAATTATGAGGTACAGGTGAAATTCCTAATGCAGAGCTTAGAATCTGAAGTCCTTCCTTCAGGGACACAAAAGGATTGACAGAAGATTTTTGAGTCAGTCGTGAATTGGCAGATGTTGAGTTCAGTGGAACACGGACGCCAGAAGAAGTTTGTCATTCCCAGCATATTTCACTGAGACAAATGGCTCTGTTGAGCTCATAAATATAGTCATTTGCTTTTAAGTTATTATTAAATTTCATTTTGAAATGAAAAACAATTGTTTGAACACAGTGGTGGTCTTACTTGCTAGGCTGTATGAATTAGAGAAGGTTGCTTAAACTTAATTGATTTTCTTTTGTCATCTGTAAAGCCATGGCTCAAACCAGGTGGTCACTAATGTCCCGCCCTGATGTAACAGTCTATGTGGCTATTTACATTTTCCCCTCTTAATTTTCCTATTACCAAATGAAGAGAAATGTCACAGACATCTGAGGCAAACACACTCTTTTCTCTTTTACAGATTCCCATTAAATGCAAGCTGATGAACTGATCAAAGTCTGTCAGCATAAATTCCATTTCTCTCTAGATTTGAGTGAGTTTTTTCTGCCTTTGGGCAATTTCGTTAGAGATTATTTCACAACTGACTGAGTGGTAATAAAGTTACCAACAGTTCCTCAGGAAAATAATTTTCATCCCTATGATTTTCAGATCTGTATCTATGAGGAAATGGCAAGTGCGGTGTGTGAAAACTCAATAAGATGGATGATTCTTGTGGGAGTCTTAATAAAGACCTTCCAGAAAGCCCATGCCAGTAAGACAAAATGACCCAGGAGGGGAAAAAAATCCCTGGAAACCCTCAGAGATATCTGCTAAAATCTTGTCTTCTCTGGATGATTTTCTAGCAGATTTCCCCATAAATGCTTAGAGCTCATAGAACTGATATGTGTTACTGTGTCATGTTAAAAGATCCACAGTGAGATTCTAGTGGGAAGCAAACGAAAGAACAAGACTGCATTCAGTCAAGCAAAGCATGGCTGGATTGGGGAGACAGCTGGATGGGAACAATGCTTCAAGTGCAAACAGGAGGGTCTGAGTCCAGGTTTCAATCATCTGCACAAATGAAGGGAACGGGGCTACATACCAGTGATATCATCACTGAAAGGGTGGAGATAGGCAGATCAGGGGACTCGCTGACCTGGTGTCTTAGCTAAATGTAGGTCTTCAGGTTCAGTGAGAGACTCTATTTCCAAAAAAAAAAATAGTGTAGAATGATAGAAAACTCCTGATATATCTAACACCTGGTGTCAATCCCCATCTTCTTCATGTGCACACATGGATGAATATATAGATGTCTGTACATACATGCACATAGATGCATAAATGAAAAGTGAGGTTGCTGTAACTATAATTCCGTGTCTGGTTGGCTGGGAAACATTGGGCATGGAGAAGGGTTTCAGATCAGTGGTCTCTCCCAAAGCAGCGCAATGGCCTGCCCCTTTTGGACGGGATAGACAGGAATAGTGGACCTCTAAGATGACAGATAAGTTCATTTTTCTGCATCCTTGTCTTGTGACTGAGCTTCAGTCACTGGATCTGCTTCCAAGCTCATGGTAGGGCATGGAATGAGTCTATGAGCATTTCAGAATTTTACCACATTCCAAGCAAGCTCTGCCCAATGACTGAATCCACCATGCTCCTTAAAATCCTGCCCTCATGCTGCCCACAGTCTCCTCTTATGAGTGGACTGTAAGGTGACTGAGCAAATCCGGAAGCCATCTTTTCTGTCACCTGGTCCAGATAAAAAGAAATGTTCCTAATCTCATGTTAATAAAACTTAAAGCGATGAATAGGATCTGTTTTATTATAAACATTGCTCATCCATCCCTTAGCAGTGATTGGGTTCTTGCTTGGGTGGATCCCCAACTTCTTTTTCTACCCTCCCTTCCTGTTCCTGGAGTCAGCTTGACTCCAGCTACCCTTAATTCCTATTTCTAACCATGAGGCTTTCTCTTGATTGATTGATAGACACAGGGTTTCATGTAGTTAAGGTTGACAGGCCTTAATCTCACCATGTAGCTGAGGGTGGATTTGAATCCCTCATGTTCCACCAAGAAGTTTCTGTAAGAGCTACGACACTTTGCTTAAGTCCACCTGTTAATTTATATGTGATTTAATAACATCTTTATTTATTTTTAAAAGTTAAAAGCAGATCTTGAAAATATTTTTACATACTCATTCTAAAAGTTGTTTATAGGTTCATCAGCAATAAAATAAAGTATATTTCCCACCCCTGTCCTATTCAGGTATGGGAAGATGGAATCCCTTTCATTTGATATCAAGATAAACTTGGTTTTGTTTGTCTAATATATGCATATCACTGAAAGCAGCAGACTAACACACACGAGGAGCTTTCCATGAAAACATGTGACCTTCAATTCAATGTTTGCTAACTGGGAAGAGCCTAGAAACAGCTACAACAGCCCATCAGATTTTAAGCAGTACAAACTGTTAAATCCGCACAGTAACACTACTTTAAATATGTGTGACTAGGGAAGGCTTCTGGCAGAGCTGATTCAGTTTTGGTGGTCCAGGAGCCAGGAGCGATAAGACTAGTTGCTGGCATATTTTACATTTTTAATAAAGACCAGGATGGATTTATTATTTTGGTTTTGATTGGAGTCCAGCTTTCCATGCAGCAGTGCTGAGATACGCAAGGTTGAGCTAAACTTGCACCAATCTTCAAGACACACATTGCCGGAAAGGACACACTATTCCGTGCTCTGGATGCTGGACTGGGTTGCTCAGAATATTAACTTGTTTAAGCTTCATTTAAAGTAATTTCTGACTTTATAATTCTATAAAATTACTTGTACCTGTGTTTCCTTCAGAAGGATTTGACATATTCTTTTTCATTGTGCTTTATAATAAGCTTCATTTTAGATTTGCGTAGAAGTTCCAAGAAAGTGTTCCTATATTTAGAATAGAATTTCTCCTTTGTAAACATCTTATATTAATATGGTGCATTTATAACAACCAATGAACCAATCCCAATATGTTACTATTATTTAAGATTTATTTTTATGTATGTGTGTGTTTATGTTGGGTAGTAGGGGATGTGAATATGAATCTAGGCGCCTCTAGAGGCCAGAAGATGACATCAGGTACTGGGAACCAATCTTGGTTCCTCTGGCAGAGAAGCAAGTGTTTTTTACTGATGAGCCATCTCTCCGGCTCCCAAAGCTGTTTTACAAAATGATTCTGTAGCTCCCCCTCCTTTTGTTAAACATAGAGTCTCTTCTAGTACAATATGATTTGAATACAGTTTCTCCTCCCTCTAGTCCTCCAAGTTCCTTCCCACATCCTCTCCCATCCGGATCTACTCTCTCTTTCTTTCTTTCTTTCTTTCTTTCTTTGGTTTTTCAAGACAGGGTATCTCTGTAGCTTTGGAGCCTGTCCTGGAGCTAGCTCTTGTAGACCAGGCTGGCCTCAAACTCACAGAGATCTGCCTGCCTTTGCCTCCCGAGTGCTGGGATTAAAGGCATGTGCCACCACCACCCGGCTCCTCCCTTTTTGTCTCACATTAGAAAAGAACAGATTTATTTTTTTATTTACTTTTAATTTTTAAAAGAACACAAACTATCTTTTTTTTTCATTTTGCATACCAATCCCAGTTCCCATTCCCTCCACCTAGCCCCCACACTCAACCCCTTTCCACTCTTCAGAGAGGGTAAGGCATATTGCTTTGAGGAAGGTACAAGCCCCACCCCCCACTACTATATCTAGGTTGAGCAAGGCATCCATACAATGAGAATAGGTTACAAAAATGCCAATACAAGCAGTAGGGATAAATCCTGCTGCTACTGCCATTAGCCCCACAGTATGCCCCAGCCTTATAACTGTCACCCACATTTAGAGGGCCTAGCTTTGTTCTATGCTGTTTCCTTCCCTGTCCAGTTGGAGTTGGTAAGCTCCCATTAGCTCAGGTAAACTGTTTCCATGGGTGTGCACATCATGGTCTTGCCCTCTTTGCTCATATTCTGACTCCTCCCACTCTTCAACTGTACTTTGGGAGCTCAGTCCCGTGCTTGATTCAGGTCTCTGCCTCTGTTTCCAACAGTTGCTGGATGAAGGTTCTATGGTGATATTTAAGATATTCATCAGTCTGACTACAGGGCAAGGCCAGTTTGGGCACCCTCTCCTCTATTGCTTAGGGTCGCAGCTGGGGTCATTCTTGTTGATTCCTGGGAATTTCTCTAGTTCCAGGTTTCTTGCTAGCCTCATAATTGCTTCCTCAATCAAAATATCTTTTTTACTTGCTCTCATCTCTGTCCTTCCTCCATCTAGACTATCCCATTCCCTCAATTCTCCTCCCCCCTCCCCTTCTCCCTTCATCTTCCCCATCCATCCTTCCTACTCCCCCCACCCCCATACTCCCAGTCTTGTGAGGCGATCCTGTCTTTCCAGGTGGATCTATGTATGTTTTGAAAAGAACAGATTTCTAAGAGATAACAACCAAACATAACAAAATAAAATATAATAAGAGAAAACAAAATTCATCCTATAGGACAAAGACAAGCCACCAGAAAATAATAGAGCCTGAAGAGAAGGCACAAGAATCATACACCCACTCATTTGCATATTCAGGTGTCCCATGAAAGCACTAAACTGAAAGCTCTAGTGTGTATGCAAAGACCTGGTGCAGACCCATGAAGGACCTGTGCTTTCTGCTTCAGCCTCTGTGTGTTCACATGAGCTTTGCTCAGTTGTCATAAATGACCTTGTTCTTCTGGTTTCTTCTGTCCCCTCTGTCTCCCCAGCTCCTTCTACCCTCTTTATATGGAGACTTCATTAGAATTGCCTTCATATATTATAGGGAGTTTCCACTGCACTAGGTTTCCATGCCACTTCAAGTCTATCTCTCACCTCATTCCCACCTTAATCCCACTTCCTTACTCCCTCCCACCTGATCCTCTTGTTCTTAAAATCTATTCTATTTCCCACCTCCCAGGGAGATCTATATGTTGCCCTCCACAGTCCCTTCCTTATGTATAACCTCTCTGGGCTTATGGATTTCAGCTTAGTTATCATTTATTTAAGAGCTAATGTCCAGATATAAATGAATACATACAATATTTATATTTCTGGTTCTGGGTTACCTCATTCGGGATAATTTTTCCCTGATTTTTCTAGTTCCATCCATTTGCCTTCAAATTCCATGATGTCATTTATGAAAAAGTTGAGTAATACTCCCTTGTGTAAAGATACCACATTTTCTTTATTCTTCTGTTGGTGGACATGTAGGTTGTTTCCAATTTCTGCCTGTTATGAATAGAGCAACAATGAACGTGGTGAGTATCCCTGTGGTAGGATGAAATGTCCTTTAGGAATATGCCTAGTAGTGGTTTACTAGAAATACACACTTGAAAAATGACAGTATCTCCAACCAATGGTGCTGGTCAAATGCTTGACTGCATGTAGAAGAATGTAAATAGTTCCATACATATTATCCTGCACAAAACTCAACTCCAAATGGATCGAAACCTCAACAGAAAATCAGACACTGAACCTGATAGAAAAGAAAGTGGGAAATAGCAGTCAGTTCATTGGCACAGAAGACAACTTCCTTAGCTTTTACTTTATGTAGTTTTCCTGATGTAGGATCCCACCAGGATGTTACATTGTTTTGATCCATATGCCTCTTCATAGACCTCAAGGTTGAGACAATCATGGCAGTGACTCACACTTCTCCTTTAGAATGGTGTTGGAAGTGCTGAGGACTTGCCTAGTGTGCTTTCTCTTGTCATGATAGCCACCTTGACCAAAAAGCAAATCTGTACCATATTGTTTCATTCATAGAACTTTATAATGAACTTTATTTTTATGTGCAGAAATTTCTGCCTATATTTACTTTCTTAAAAATTGCAGCATAATTGCTCCAGGGCTGCTTGTTGGGAAGACTCTCCAGTCTTGCTGAATTGCCCCCATGTCTGTCAAAATGAGTTAACTCTGTGTGTGGCTCTATTCCCTGGTTGTCTATATTCTTCTTTTGAACTCCGTTCATATATCACACACTGGACACTGCCTTGAATATTTTAGTTGAGTGATAAACTTCAATGAGAATCCTTCATTTGTTGTATCTCTTTGTTCTCCCACAGGCATTTAAAGACCAATTAGTCAATATTTATAAAACTAGCTTGTAGGGATCTTAGTTTGATTGCATTGAATTATCAAACTGAGTTTAGATCCAAGATGGATGTATGAATATCTCTCTATCTGCATCTGTAGATCTTCATTATTCAACAGTATTTACTTTTCATATACATATCTTGTGTGTGTGTATGTGTGTGCATGTACGTGGGTGTATGTGTATGTACATGCTTCATTTTTTGGTACTGTTGTAACCAATACTTTGCTTTTCAGATTAAAAGTCCCATGACTAATGCACAGGAACTAAACTGGCTTTTGTAAATTAAGCTTGTGTTACTTGACCTAGCTATACATCGTTTGTTCCATGGAGGTTGATGTTTCCAAATAATTTGAGACATTCTATATAGACCACTATGTCTTCTATGAATTAAAGAGACCATTAATTCTTCCTTCCTTTTGTATATCTTGGATATAATTTCTCCTTTTCTTGCAGTACCATAGTAGCTAGTAGTTGGCAGTTTTGAGTGGGGCACTGAAAGGAGCATGATCACGTGTCGTCTTAGAAGAAAGGATGCATTCTCTCACTGCTAAATTTTGTTTTGGTTGAAGAGTTTGCAAATATTCTGTTTGTTAATTCAAGGAAGTTCCTTTGTCTTCTTAGTTCCTCGAGTTTTTGTCACAAGAGAGTTTGGAACTTTGACAAGTGTCATTTCTATATTTATACGGGGTCTTATGGCTTTCTTAATTCAGTCTGTTAATATTTTACATTACATTGATGGGTTGGCAAATGCAGTATGACTCCTCCAAGGTTCTGTGCTATCTGATTTTATATGATACTTGGTGAGGTTATAGAATTTCATTGGGGATTTTATTTTCATAAAAATAGAGGTCCATTGTTCTCTTCTAATAATCTTCATCTAATATGGGTGTTAGGGTAATGACTCTCCCTTTTAAATATTTGAAATGTCTCCTCCTTTCACTGCCTCTGTTTTGTTTTTTCTGGTACAGAATGTACAGACTTGGTTTCATGATGTCTTTTCCTAATATTAGCAAAAGAATCTGTGATTGGGGACTTCTTTTGTGAAAAATTTTAAATGATGATCGAATTTTTATTCCAGAAATTCAAATATCCCTTCTCTTTGAATGAACTTGGTAGTTTGTCTTTATAAGCGATTGGACTGATTCATGTAAGTACTGAGCTTGTGAGCAGACAGCTTCATTGCTCCATGCTTTGCCTGTTCTGATATTCTCTTGAGGCATCTAACATTTTGCTGCTTTGTTGGCTTTAAGGTTAAACATGCACATACAATGCTGCACTTTAGAATAAGTGAGACTCAGGAAATAAATCATCTATGACAAGTGACTGTTCCTTAAGTTTTTTTCCGAGACAATCTGAATAGCTAATAGCGTTTTCTTTTGAAACAGCAGCACACTCTCTCCTGGCTTCTCCATACTGTTGGGGATTTGATACGCATCACATGTGAAGTTCTTCCTGCTGTGCAGGCTCCGAACTTTCAGTCATCCCAGTTACACTCAAGTGTTATGACTTAATAAGCCTGGCTGTGATCATTTAATAACAGCCTCGATCGTGAATTGCATCCTAGAGATTTACAGTCAGTTTGTTTGTATTCTTGGGCCAGGCGTGATGAATTGTGGCACAGTTCCTCAAGTCTGACAGCTTATTTGTTTACACACTTGAACACATTTTTTAAAAAATAAATAAACATTCTTTTCTGGGGTTGGCCAATGAGAAGGTGAATTTGTTCTGCTGCTTCTGAGAGCAGTTTGTACAGGTCCATGTTTCTTCATATAGATGTGGGTCTTAGAACTGACACTTTTCATTTTGAAGATCAAAGAAAGGACTGGTTCAAGAGAAATCGGGACTAACAATACACATATTTTACAAACATATCATAATAGCTGCCAAAAGGGTATGAACATAATCAAACACAATATAATAAATATGCAGGAAACAGCCACTGGGGTTGAAATCTCTGTTGAATGCCAGCAGTATTTGATTTACAGTTATCTCCATTTCAGCTCAGCTGTGCTACACAATGATGAACCCTTTGGTGAATATCATTCCATTTACAAGAGAACAAGTGTCACTTTCTCAGTCAGGATAACAACAGTGACTTAAATTCCTTTCCATAAGTGTAAGACCCAGAATTTGATTGAAGATGACCCTTCGTGGACATCAATCTATGTGCTGCTTGAGGAACACTGGAGTGCTTATCTAAAGCATTAGCTATGAAGGGCTTTTATGGTGTATTTTTTCCTGGAAATCTTTACCCAAGAACTTCTTTTGGTGTGTAGTATGTATTTAAAACTCCTTATTTTTGAAAATAGTCATGAGTCTAAGGTTGGGATGAGATTTGGTAATGCATACCATTTTTTTCTAATAAACTTTTATTGTGAGGCGATATCAATTTCTGAGATGCAGCCTATACAGTCCTTATTGGAGGAAGTTTTACGAATTTGTAAGACAACTTTGATACTCAGGTAATCATGGAATAGTCTTGCAAAAACAGTGTTAGTAGTCAGAACAAGAACCCTGGACTGTTAAGTGACCATAAGACAATGTCTGTTGCTTGTTGAAGAGTTGAGTAAACATCTTTGGTTAGTCTCAATGTCACTCTGACACTGTAGTTGTCAGGACCCAAGGGGGAACCTGGAAAGTGCCAAGTTTCCTCCAGGGTCTGTCTGTCTGGTGTATGTTTCTGTAAGCAAGATAGATTCCAAAGTGCAATATTGTTTGCTTGGTCATTAGTTTTATTTAAAAATGCATTGGATAAAATTAGTATATTGTTTTAAGCTACTCTATAATTTTGTGCTAAGTACTCTTTACAGGCTATCATTGTGTACACACACACACACACACACACACACACACACACATGTTCTGGGTAAGGGGAATAGAAGAGTATACAATTAAAGGTTAAATGTTAAATCTGTGAATTAACTTTAGGTTGTAAAATCTTAATACATGGGAAATCAAAGGCATGGTAAAGTTGATTATATTAAAGGCATATTAAACTTAAACAGGCTGAGTACACAACAGAACAGCAGATCATATCCATAGTTTTAAATGATTTGCAGGGCATGGAAGAAGTTCATTCTGAAAACTTGTTTTACAAAACCCTTCTGTGTATCTGAATATCTGAGTATCAAAGGAGTCTTGCAAAGTCATAAAACTTCCTTCAGTAAAGACTGTATAGGTTGCATCTTGGGTGTTGATGCATATCACAATAAATATTCTGAAAACTCAAGAGATGTTTTCAGAAAATGTATCATCATACAAACACACAGGACTCTGGAGGAAGGTTCAGATCATGGCTGTCACTGGGGCCTTTGCTGTTTTCCAAAGGTCTAGTCTGTTGAAGGTTTAGTTCTAGAAGGGTTCTAGAAGGGTGTTATTATGAGGTATTGGAGAAGAAGAGCCTTGGGAGAGGCATTTAGGTCATTGGAGGCATGTCTTTAAAGGGGAGAGTAGAACTTCCCTTCCTGGGCCCTTCTTCTTCTTCGTTCACTTCCTAGTTATGGAATCAGTGGTCTTGTCATAGCCTCTCACCCTGATGTGCTGTCACAGGCTCAAAGTAACCGGGTCAGCAAACGGTAGACAACTGTGGCCAAGTGAAATCTTTTCTTTTTATAAGTTAGTTAATACAAGTACTTCCTTATAGTAATGGATGACTAGTGCAGCTGCATTGGATTCTGACCTCCCATAATGATAATACAAAGTATTGTGTTGTATCTCCAGTGCATGTCTTAAGATGACAGAAATCAAAATGCTGATCAAAACAAAAGATCTCCCTGCTAATGTAAATTGTAGTGGACTCTTGACTTGAGTCAGTGAAGGAAATTAACAGGCTACTAGTGACGCCCAGGCTCTTTCTTATTAAATAATTCTCATACATACCTGAATAGGTTGCTTTTGAACTTTCATTTAGCTACATATTTGTACTGGCTAGTTTTTATGTCAACACAGCTCGAGTCACCTGAGAGGAGGGAGCTGTGACTGGGAAAATGTCTTCACAAGACACTAGTCCTTAGGACCTTTTCTTAATTAGGGATTGATGTGGGAAGTCCCAGACAATGTGGCTGGGGCTTCTCCTGGGCTGATGGTCATGAGTCTGTAAGAAATCAGACTGAGCAAGCCATCAGGAACAAGACAGTAAGCAGTATCCCTCCACACTGCCTCTGCATCGTTTCTTGCCATCAGTCCTGGCTTGAGTTTCTACCCTGACTTTCCTTTCTTGTGATGAACTGTGAACAGGATGTGTAAGTTGAGACAAACCCTTTCTTCTCCATGTCGCTTTCAGTTGTTCTAGCATTGCAGTAGAAATTTAACTAAGGCAAAGTTCTATAATTGTGTCCAAGTTTTAGTATATGTTGATTTTAGTTTTGATGTTTTACCTTTCTTCCTGTTCTTTCTTCCCTCCTTCTGTCTCCCTTTCCTTTCTCTCTTTCTTGGTTTCACATTCCCATTTTCTGTAAGCTCTTACTAAACATTCTAGAGGATGCTAGATTCCCTGTGCTTTGGAAAATGCTAGGCAAAAAATTTCAGCTGAGAAGTGTCTGCTATATATTTCAAAATAGAAATGGGAGAGACTGAAGTGACTCTTAATACTTTCCGTCCAGCACCACCCTTATTGTTTCAAATATTTGGGCTTGGGAAGAAGAAGAAAATTTAAGAAGGATAAATGAAAACATCAGTTAGCTCTCTTAGATGTCCAGTGTATTAGAATGTTGCTGTGAGTTCAAGTCCGTGTCTCTGAAAAGTGGAGCAGGGTTATAACTAAACTGTGTGTGTGCGTTTAGAGAATAGACATGTATTTCTCTTCTTAGCCCATTTCTACCTTATTTGTTTTGAGACAGAATCTTTCACTGAACCTGGCACTCACTGGACTTGGTAGACCAGTTGGTCAGCCAGTCCTATCAATCTACCCACCTATGTTTCCCTAGTGTTGGGATTGCAGGAATGTGCTATTGTACCCCAGCCTTTTATGTGGTGGGCACTGGAGAGTCAAGCTTATGCCCTCAAGCTTTCTCAGCAAGCGCTTTATCATTTGCTTGCTTAGGTTTAACCTTTTGAAGAACTTCAAATTTGTTGTCCTGAGCAAGGCAAAATTAGGCAAAACCAATTTTAGTAAACTAACCATAAAATAATATCTCATATAACAATATTCTCAACTAAAATTGCAAAACACCTATATTATAAAATGCTATTGGTTAAGAAGTTTTATAAATTAGACATTAAAGAAAGC
The DNA here is from genome assembly GCA_004026605.1 of Ondatra zibethicus. Classification (NCBI taxonomy): domain Eukaryota; kingdom Metazoa; phylum Chordata; class Mammalia; order Rodentia; family Cricetidae; genus Ondatra; species Ondatra zibethicus. The sequence continues at coordinate 35,523 of PVIU01010340.1, read as the reverse complement.
ATTATGAATTCAACCATTAGTCTTCATCCTGAAAGTTAATTAAGACAGAAAGACTTCAGATGCATAGACAATCCAACAGAATTAAATTCTACAGATTCTGTTTTATATAAAATGCCACAGGCAAGACTTGGTTAAGGCTCAGACAGTTGCTGACAGCATATCTTTATGCTCAGTCTGAGAGTCATGGAGTCCTCTGCTGCTCCTGAATGTAATCATTTCCCAAGAGGTTCTGAAGAGGCAGGCCTGAAGTTGGGCATAAAGGTCACTTGCTATCTTCTGATAAGAAGTGTGTTCTTATAATTAACCTGACCCCCAACTCTCCAATCTATATTAACCTTGACTATGTGCAATTACATTTTTCGTTTTATGTCTATCAGTAGAATGTAGAAAGCAAAAGTGTCCCCAGGATGCTCAGCTGCTGAAGTACTTCACTATGGATAACTTTTTTTTTCCCTCTGAGATATTGGTTGTTGACATTTTAAAGTCAAGTGTTCTTATGTGTACCAAGGCCCCAACTCTGGAAAGACAGGTTTCTATAGCTGTGCTTAAAAGCTAACATTTGTTAACCCTTTTAGTCACGGAGCATCCTCATCTACATGAGGACATTTGCTATTCACTTTTAACTCCTTATACTTGACATGAGTATTCCTCATTTTCCCTCAGTCCCATGCTGGGAGTTTTTTTTTAATTGTTATTCCCTATTGTTGCTGGATCCACAATATAAATTCAGTGACTTAAATCAACACACTTTTCTTGTAGTCCTAGGAGATGAGAAGTCATAAAACTGAGGTATTGGCAGGGCAGAGTTACTTCTGAAAGTTCAAAGGAGAATCTGTTTCTTTGCTTTGTCCGACTTCCAAAGGCCATCTAGATCTTCACTCGTGGCCTTTTGATCATCTTCAAAGCAGAGGCATAGCATCTTCTGATCCCTCTGGATCTATATATCACTACTAATATCTGATTCTTTTGCTTTGAGAATCACTCAAAAATACAAAAATATTCATCATATCCTCCAAAATTTAACCTAATCACTGCTGCCAAATCCTTCTTCTCATGCGGACTAACGTATTTCCAGGTTCTGGGGATTAGACTGTGGGCTTCATTGAGGGTGGGCATCAAGCCCATATCATCACATATAGTCAGATACCAAAGCTTTGGAGTATATACTACTTTCTTCTAGTCTGCAATACCAAAAAGACTGAGTAATTTGTTCAAGATTGTGAAGCCTCAGTGAATGGTAGATTGACCTTTATACTCAAGCCTGTCTGCAAAGCTCATTTCTTTCCTCCCTTAACCATAAATTCCCAACATGGTTTTCCTGGAGACTATTCCAGATGGCAGTACCACATGGTTCCAGGAAAAAAAGTTCAGTCAGAAGATTAGTAAGACAGAAAGCATCACCGTATCCTCCGAGAGAGGTTTGTGACACACACAATGGCTTTTGTGAGTTCCAAATCACCCAAACGACAATACCAAGACACCTGGTGTTAAATTTGGCACTGCACAGCCTCCCTTAAGTTTTCTGTTCAAGAACAAATGATACATTGTTTTGAAGAAAACAAAGCAGGGAACTCAACCCCCCCCCCAAAAAAAGAAAAAAAATACTCCAAATAGAAGCAATTTAATTTTGATGAGCGTTAGGTAGATTCTGTATTCCCTTATATAAAATTTTCAGTTTTGAAAAGCATCCCTATTTAACAAAGCTCTCACTTACTAATTACCTACAGATATTGTTCTCATTAATTACTGCTATAAAGACCCATAAACAACAATAACACACACATGAAAGATTTTTTATAAGTACTTTTTTCCCTTTCTTTTTTCTTTCTTTTCTATTTTTTTTTTTAGCTCTGAAGCAATGGCAGACAAATTGTGAGTGAGTCATGGAAAAATATTATTATTAAGCTTAAACATAAAAATAGAAATGAAAAAACAGATGCTTTGTCCAATCTGGAAAGAATGCTCTGAAATCTTTGAATATCATTTCATTTCTGTAAAATAGGATTACAAACCACCCAGATGGCTCCTAAGGTTTATCAATTATTTATCCTGTTGGTTTCAATCTTATATAAAAAAGAGTCTATCTTAGCAGTTACTTTTTATTTTAAATAATCTTGAGTAAATTATTTGAAAATACTAAATTTCCTTCCTTACCTATCAAATGGAAAAATCAGTAATTGGATTGACAGAAAAAAAATTCTTACATTGTTTTATAGCTGTTGCTGCTGAATTGTATAGTGTACCTGCCACGTGGCTGTGGCTTACCGACTAAAGTTCTAGTTCCTTCCAGCTCCAGCGCGGCTTCATGCTGTGATTACCATTAATGAATGAAGAAAGTGCCTTGGCCTGTTGATTGGGCATAACTTAGGTAGGAGGGGAAAACTAAACTGAATGCTGGGAGAAAGGAGGCAGAGTCATGGAGAAGCCATGTAGCCCTGCCAGAGCCAGATGGAACTTTACCTGGTAAGCCACAGCCACGTGGCAATACACAAATTAATAGAAATAGGTTAAATTAAGAAGTAAGAGTTAGCCAATAAGGAGCTAGAGCTATTGGGCCAAGCAGTGTTTTAAATAATATAGTTTCTGTGTTATTATTTTGGGGCTAAGTGGCCGGGAACAAACAAGCAGCCTCCTTACAACACAGTCATGCATCCTCTTTCCTGAATTCAGGCTGTCATGTGCCATGACTCAGTTTGTTAGGTTTCTTTGGGCAGCTTCTACTGCTGTACAGTCTAAAGTCAGATGAGTAGCTGCTGTTTTCTTCCCTCGTCCAGAGATGGAATAGTTCCCATCCTAACTAACCCTGGAACTACCCGTTTTCCCAATTTGTTTCCATGAAAACAACTCTGGGTCCTTCGATGGCCCTCCTTAAATGGAAGATCAGATTCCTCTCAGCATGTGACTCACATGCCTCTCAACATAAGGGGTTTAACAGTTTCACTTAATTGTTTGTGTGTGTGAGAGAGAGTTCATTTTTCATGTATTTCCTAAAAATAGTTTTGGCTGTTTATTCCTCATTTTTCTCTCATTGCTATTTATTTTTTAGGAGAACACCTTCATGAATACTGCTGGTTCCTACATCTTTTATTTTTCTTTCTTTCCTTTTTTTCTTTTTCTTCTTGATCTCTCCATTATGTAGCTTTGGCTGTTCTGGACCAGGCTGGCCTCAAACTCACAGAAATCCATCTCTCTTTGCCTCTGAGTGTTGGGACTAAAAGAATGCACCACCAAACCTAGCTCATATATATTTTCTACAAGCCTTTAAATGCTACGTTTTTCCCTTAAAGGAGTTTCAATTATATATTCAGAAATGTTCAATCTGTTCTCAAGCAGGACATTCTTCAGCAGATGTACATAGTAGATACACAGGGAAATAGTGAGATATTGTGATATTAACGGACAGAAGGAAAAGTAAGCATCTTAATGGCTTGACTGAGATTGTGTATTTTGCATTTTTTCAGTATATCAAATGTCTAAGTGAATATTCTTCCTTCACCAACTGTTAAGAGAACACAACCAAATAGAAAATCTGCCTTAAAAATAAACACCATGAAAAGAGCTATTAAATGTGAACAAAAACCCGAGTCCACATGTACATATATTCTTGCAGCACCAATTCAGGTCTGTATTTATGATGAGACACTGCCTAAGTCTTGAAATTAGACAGTGAAGGGCGTCTGGCTCAGTGTTGATCACACTGTGCTCTGATCGATCTGGTGCATTTAAACACCAATGCTCTTTGGAAAATCTTCAGGGCCCTTAGAGCTTGTCTTCACACAGGACTGGAAACTGGTTTTTCTCTGCAAATCTGATTTCCCTCTTCAGGCTGTTCATCTTTGCACATCCCCGAAGACTTCAGACCTCCTGCTGCTTAAGGGAGACCCTGATGATCTACGATTCTCCCTCTCAGTCTTATTTATCATTCCAGAAAAAAGGTCAAGAGCCCATGGCGTGTATGTGCTCATTCTACATTCCAGGTCTCTCTCTCTCTCTCTGTCTCTCTCTCTCTCCCCTTCCCTCTTTTCTGCCTTGAAACTCCTCCTTCCAACACAAACATGGGTGCCTACATTTCAAACACTCATACTCAGGCTGAGATTTTGGGTGAAGGCATTGATCCAGTAACGTGTGGAGGACTAAGTCTGATGGATGAGCACTTTCCTGGTCTAGCATCAAAGGACAGAACACAGTGCCATTTTCTAAGTGATTCTCACAAGGGTTTAGGGGGAGCAAACTCATATTACCTAAACTGCTGACTAACTCATTAATGAAAAGTTACACTGGCGTTGCCAGTCCCCCACGCTTCTTCTCTGTTGCCCACTGCCCTCATTGCTGAGACTACTTCTGAAACAGAACCCCTGTCCTGAAGATCTGGTTTCAAGTGTTTTAAATGGGAACCCAGACTCAGACAGTGGCTTCACCCAATTTCCAGGATGGAATATCATTTAGACTATGAAAAATCAGAAATTCATATTTTTACCTGTAAATCCATATTTCTGTACTCAACTTCTTAGTATATTCACTACTGGAATGTTTAAGGGATCTGTTAAGGGTTATGACTCCCAGTGACAGAGTATTTTCTCACATATCATTAATATTAATGAAAACCAGTTTATTTAATTTTAAAAAGAAGTCCATGTAGGAATTCTGTGATTTATCATTTCCAACCCCTCTCCAACTTCTCCCATATCCCTCCATTCCCTTTCAAATGACGTTTTCTTCTTTAATTATTATCGTTATATTGCACTGCATATTTATATATAAGCACAGTCTTCTGAACCCATTTAGTGTTTCTTGTGCATGAGTGTGTGCCAGAGTATGTGTGCATACTTGTGTGTATATGTGTGCGTGCGTGTGTGTGTGTGTGTGTGTGTGTGTGTGTGTGTGTAGTGTTGTAGGGTTGACTGCTTGGGTTTGGATAATTTATCTGAGCCTGCATCCTTGGAAAAGACTGGTCCTCCATTCCTCAGCAGCCGTTAATATCCTGGAGCTAGGGACCAGACCTAACTAATTTTAAAACTTAGTAGAACCTTATGAAAGGATGATACTGCTTGGCAGTATCGTTCAATTGAAAAAAAATTATTCTTTGAAATCAGAAGGCAACATTTTCTCCCATGACAGACAAGTAAAGGGCTTATTTGCTATGAACTTACCAAGCCAAGTTTGAGGAGTAGAGCTGCTCCAAGCAGATAGTGCCTTATTTTCTGAAAACATATCTGGCATCCTAAGAAACATCGGTAGGCAATCACTTTGTAATGGGACTGTATACTTTCAGGGTTTCTTTAGGCATAAACATGTAAATAGGAATGGATCTTCTGCTTTCCAGATAAGAAATAAAACAATATTTACTTGGTGCTAGAATGGGTTTTGCGTATCTCTACATTCCAGAGTATAAAATCCCAGTGTGACTTGCCCCAGTTTCATCAGCCCTATATGAGTCATGTTAGGATAGCGAGGGTTCAGAAACAGTGGCAAAGAGAAACTTTCTGTGCAAGCACAAACAGACCGACCAGCCGAAGGCCCCAGAAGTGGTGGGTGGAATGAATGTCCTTTCGTGATTGGGTGAGAGGTCATCAAACTGTGCAGGTGGAGAGAACATCCTTTTGTGATTGGACAGAAGGTCGTCAAGCTGTGCACTGTGAGGATGCTGTCATTCACTTGTGTCTTTGAATGTCTGTCCCACTGTGCTTCATGAATCTTTCCTGGTGAGGCTGACGGAGTCAAGTCATGCCTCAGTAGATTGCCTTTGTCTTGGTCATCAACATGGATGTTGCTTCGCGTGTTGTGAGTCAGCTGCATATCCTTTCATTGACTGGATGCTAGTGATCTGCTCGTGATATATATAAAATCATAGGCATTTGCATGAAGCAGCTCATTTTTATGAATTCATACCATTTACAGGCCTCTGCCTTTGTGCAGCTCTTTAAAGCTTGGGGTATGAGATTCTTAAGTTGTCTCTACTTCAGCCATGAACCACCACCATGCCCTGTGGTGCTTTGCACAAGCTGAACTCAGTTCAGTGTTGTATCCCTGTCATTCATAGTAGCAGTGATCTTAGCAGTGGACCAAAGTTGTTCTTCCAACTCCTCAGAGAAAGGAAGTTATCGGCAAGCATGAAGTGAGCCTCACTGCTCTGTCTGGTGCACAGTTTTTACTGTGTGCTTGCAGCTGGGCCCAGAGTTCCTATCTCAGGGCTTTTCCACAAGGCATTTGTATTCTCCGCTGCTATTAGATAGTGTGGTTGCCTAGAGGACTACATCCTGCCCTCTCTCTGGAAGATAGCTTTAGTGTTCCCCAGAAAACCCCAGCTCGCAGCAGGCACACAGTAAAGGGGGGTAGATGCCTTTTTGCCTCCCTTCCCTCCTCTACTCTTCGGGAAAACATTGTCAACACCAAATCATGAGGAGAAGAATCTTTGCCATATGAGTGTGTACTTGTGAAAGCTGATTCTCAATCTGAAGCCCCATTAGAATCTTCTACAAGGGATGCTGGGGTTTTATGAAGCCTCATTTTTTTGTATGTCTTTTTATTATTTTCAAAGAAATAGGCTATAACTTGATGTTGAGTGAAAATGGCTGTCCAGTGTCCTCATTTGTGCATTGCCATGGCTCTTTGTCATCTTTGACATGTGTTCAGTGCATTCATATTTAATACCTGGATGTTTGATTGTAAGCAACATCCTATTTCTTCCTGAGCACTGACCACTTAAAAAGGATTTTGTCTTATTCACTCCTGTGGCCTTCTATGCTCCCATCTCCTGCCTTGATTCAAACTTGGCTCATATCACATTCCCATGAATGTTTGCTTAAGTCAATTTCACCCTTGTAGTCAACTTTGATTTGTAGTTGTCAATGCATCACTCAAAAATAAAAACCTATAATGGTGGATATTACAGAAAGGCTTATGTTTTATATGTCGTGAGTGTTTTGCCTAATCTCATTGTAGCTCGATATGCATGTTTGATGGATGGCCATGTTTTCTTTCTTTGTTTCGTTTTAGTTTTTGTATTTTTTTGGAAGGGAAATAGAGGAGTGTTGATCTGGGGGAGAGGGGAAGGTGATGGGAGGGACTGGGAGGAGTGGAGGAGGGGAAACTGCAATCAGAATGTAATGTATGAGAGAGAAAAAAACACCAAATTAAAATAGAGAGAAAAAATATGATATTTGGAGGCTGGGGAGATGGCTCAGCTAGTAAGTGCTTGCTGATAAAACATGCCTGAGTTACATTCCCAGAACCCACACAAAGATCATGGTATAGCAGTAAACACATAAAATCCTCGAATTGGGAATAGAAACAGGTGGAACCTGAGGGATTTTTATGCCACTTCTCATCATCCTTCATGGATACTTCATTTGTCAACTTGACCCAAACCTGAAAACTTGACACAAACTTCGAAAGAAAGAAAAACCTCTCTGATGAATATCCTAGATCAGGTTGGCCTGCGTTTATGTCTGTGAGGCATTTTCTTAATTTCTAGTTGATGCAGGAGGGCTCAGGCCACTGTGAGTGATGCCATCCCTAGGTAGGAGGGCTCAGCCCACTGTGGGTGTTACCATCTCTAGGCTGGTAGACCTGCGGTGAGTAAGAAAGCTGCCAAAGCAAACCAGAGGGAGCAAGACTTTCTGTAGGCAGGAAAAGTAAAAGATGTGGGAATGGCAGTAGACAAGAGTCCTCACCTTTATTGCTTTTACCAAGGTAGGTTATGGTTATTTCTGAAGTGGGGAGTGTATTCATGAGTGTAAGGGACATTTCCCCCTATAGAATCATGGTAGACTGGAACTCCTTTTAAGAGTATTTATTCCCATGATCCTCTTGAGAAAGTCTGCACAGTTTGTGTGTGTATATGTGTGTTACCAAACTAATAATGTAAGTGGTATTATAATGAAGTTTTTGAAGGAGTAGGACCTTTCCTGTATTAGTTACTAATGTATTGAGAAGAGCTGAACTGTAGCTCAAAGAGGATTTAACCACAAAGAACTGTGGTTATGGTGAGCTACAGATCATGTTTCCCACATCTAACCTCCCACCGGCTATCTGATCTTAAAAGTATGCTATGCTTTCTTGTTCTTCATATCCTGAATTCTTAAAGTGCTTTTCAAAGGGTTATTGGCCATGCATCTTTCTGTAACATTTGTAGAGCCACTAAGGATATTTTCAATTTCTCTTGGCTGTGGTCTCAAGGTTCTCCACCCCCTTAATGCCCATTGTGTGGCTTAGAAAAAGATTTTCTACTCAGCCTTTTAATCATCATGTCAGCATCATTATCACTATGTAATTGAAATTTTGTATCTAGCTTGATTTGATGTCTAGATCTTAGACATATGTGTAGGGCAAGGGTTTGGAGCTAACATGAAACCCACTATGGACACAAGGGCACAGAGTCCTTTTTGTAGTTCTTTGAGGGCAGTGCTGAGGCAGGAGGCTGCTTGCAGAAGGAAAAGGAGTGTGTATAGAAAGCTTCACTTCTAATAGAATGCAAGTTCAGCATATGCTGTAGAAGGTAAAGTATGTAAACTGAGGAAAGAGAGAACCAACTTCTATTTATGTTCCTTGAAGATCTTTGTGAAGGGATCCACAGTTGCCCTCCTATTCGGGTGACATGATCCTCATGCAGGACAGCAGTGTCTCATCCATTCATGACAACCGAGGAGGACATATTTAACCTAACAGTATCTGCATCAGCTTGTCATCCTCTGGGTTGCTCTGGGTAGCCTAGAACTGAGGAGGAGTTTAATATAAGGAGGAGATGAGTGCATTGACTGCCATTAGTTTACTTTTCAGTCTTGTTAGCTTTGGGCCAGAAAACACGAGCTTGTATTTGCTGTTCAACTTACCCTGTGACTTTGCAGCCAGGTTAAAGCCCTACCAAACTGGTTGATCTTTATGCTTAAGGTAGTTGCCATCAGTCTGTGGCTCTTTATCACTTCCTGAAGCTGTGCTGGCTATTTTAAATACAGGAATAAAACACAGAGCTTGAAAATGAGTTAAAACGAATTTGGATGCTTTTCAGTGTGCTTTCATTATTGTTGTTGTTTAATTCCCTGTCTGCCAGCTTGCCACTGACCACAGATCAGAGGAAGCTGGCATGTTGACATTTCTCTAGGTCAAGGGGTGTCTGGGAAGGTGCTGACTGCAGAGGAAGCTTTCATTCTGTCTTCCTGTTTAAACCCGCATCACTGTTTGTTATTTGAGGAGTTTCACTTAAACCATTGGTCCAGTTAGGTGCTTAATTTTGATTAAGAATACTTCTAATTGGTTTCAGTCTTGGCTTGTGTGTAATTATCTCAAAGCATTACTTTGGTTTGGTTCATATGACACTCAGTGATGACAGGATTTATAGTTCAGTCATGCCGAATATGTATGTGTTGGTATTTAGATGTGTTGAAGAAAGGATGCAAAAATTAACAAAAAATATAACTTCTGATGTCAATCTGCAAATTGTCTTGAGTGTATTTGTTCTGTCCTAGGCTCTGTAGTGTTATGTATAAACTTTTTAAAACAAAGCCAGGTATTTTAAAAGTCTCTATGTGTGTTAGTCAGGATTCTCTAGAGTAACAGAACTTATAGAATGAGTCTCTCTATACATACATAAAGGGGATTTACTAAAATAACTTGTATGCTGTGATCCAGCTAATCCAACAACAGCTACCTGTGTACAGAAGTTTCAAGAATCCAGTAGTTGTTTTTCAATCCACTAAGCTGTATGTCTCAGTTGGTCTTCAGTATACAATGGAATCCTGTAGAAGGATGCTCTGATGTTAGTTGAAGGAATGGACTTGCTAGTGAGGTAAAAGTAACCAGGCAAAGAGCAAAAGCTTCCTTCTTCCATGCCATTGTATAGCCTTTCAGTGGAAGGTATGGCCCAGACTGGAGACGTGTCTTCTCACCTCAAAGACCTGGATTAGAAGTGGATCTTCTTACTTCAAATTAAACAAAAATCCCTCAGAGGTGTGCCCCCTCCAGTTTTGGGTTTTAGCTGATTCCAGATGTAGTCAAGGTGGCAACAAAGAATAGTCATCACACTATGTAAAGTAAAAACTTGCGAATCTAGTAGTTTAATTTGTGCATATTTACTACAGAGGCTAGACACAGCAATTTCATTTCTTGTTTCTGGTATTATTCGCTTTCAAGTTCATTCTCTGTTCAAACACATTGTTTACAAGTGGTTAGAAATAACATACTCTAGGACAAATTCCATAAATCAACAGTATATATGCTTATATATTAAAAATATTCATTTTAACTGACAAAAATACAAAGTAATATATATATTTAGATATCATGAGTATTCTTATTGATGTATATGGTACATGAAATTTAAATCAGATAAAACAGCTACCTTATCAAACACATATCATTTCTTTCTACCAAAAACATGCAGAACCCTCACACATTTTATATTAATGCCATCAGAAAATACAGAGCTACTTAATGCTGTAAATTTTATCCTTGCACCACCAGAAAAGCTAATCACATGGTAAACTGGATAGAGTGAATGCTATTTTATGAAAGATATGTGCTACCAAAACTTTTATGTATTCAGTTGGACCAATGGATTCATACTATGGTGTCATCGAGCAGCCAAAGTTCTTTTTCTTAATTATTAAGCACCACTCAACTAAGACAGCAGCTGCTGTTGCTTATTGAGCTTCAGGATAGTGACAGAATAGATGGTGTGTTAACATAGCTCATAAAGCAAAAATTCAGTAATTAAGACCATTTGTGAAAAGGTCAATCCACATTCCACAGGGCTGTTCTAAATATCTATTGTAATTAAAAGAACCACTGGCAAGGAACTTTCACCAAATAGAGCCTTTTGGGATCGGTTTCAATAGACGGTGAATTTGTCATCAATGTGTTTTAAATAGAGGTGTTAAAGGTCCCTAAAGCCGTGTGTCCGCTCCCTTCTTTTAAAGAAGTCAACAATTTCATAGTGTTGTTTTACTTTAATTTGCTCCCTGAATGCCTCTTTTGTAGTCCATCCATAAATTTCAATGCCTTTAGTTAGATGTGACGAAGTTCAGTCGGTCTGTGCTGAGTCTGTGCTGTTTCACTGTGCTTAAACAGCAACTGCTTATACACGCATAGCTATTACAAACCAGTGTGATATGGAAATAATAAGGGGATGAGGAGCAGGAGGCTTTGTTGTTAGAGGGTTTGTGTGTGCTAGGTTAGTCTTCAGCACCCTTAAAACAAAATATAGTGAAAGCCTGAAATCCCAGAATTTGAGAGGTGGGGGGATTCAAGGTCATCTTTTCACTATGTAGGAAGTTCAAGGCCAACCTGGTATTGAGACCCTGCCTTGAGAAAACAAACAAATAAGTAAACAAAACTCAAAATCATCTACCTTATGCTAGGCACTGCAGATGTTAGGGACACGGTGCTTAATATAACGACATGTCTAACTTGGAGGAGCTTCGAGTCTATAGCAAACTGACTTCCCACACAATCAATTCTCACATAGCTTTGATTATGATATCAACAAAATCTACTTTCATATGCTATAACTAATCTATTATAATAGAGTGCATATGTTATTGACAAGGCAAAGCATTGTAAATATTTGGTAACGATGCTGTCTAACAGAGGTTGTGTGATATACTTATTGTCCAGTAGTGTAGCCCCCAGACTTGACACTGCCGCTGAGCACAAGGACTGTGCCTAGAGCAAAAGGGACTGAGTGTTTAATTAATGTAAGTTTAAACTTGAAGAACTGCCTGAAACTAGTGGGAACATATTGAACAGAACAACTTCTCACCTTTAGGTTACCCCAACTCTGACCCTTTGCATTGCAACCAAAATCAGCAGCTGGTAGATTTTGTCACACATTCATATAAATATGGGGATGAAGTGTACGTTTCTGATTTTCAGAGTGGTCTACGTGAAAGGAAGACACCAAGGTGTGCTTCTGGTAGACTCTACTTCCACATTGCTCCTGGGGGTCAGTGCTGTGATTATAAACATATGTCTTCTTAGTTCATTTCTGAGTCCAGTGCTCCCACTGCATAAAATGCTGAGTCGGACTTTAACTGGATGAGTTTGCATGCCATTCAGACTGATTTTTGACATTAATTAGCTCATCATTTCAATTAACAAAATGGCATATATTCATATTCCATGATGTTTTGACATATGTATTATGAATGCTCTCATCAACTTACCTACTGCTTTTGTAGTAGTGAGAACATTCAACATCTACTCTGAATGATTTTCAAGTGTAGAATGTCATTAAATACAGTTACTTTAGACTGTAGTTTTCCCGAACTTATTCTGATCCCCTAACCCAGATTGTGTATCCTTTAGCAACATGGCCTCCGATCTCCACCCTCACCTGGATTTTAATGCAGCTGTAATCCTATCTCACTCCTATGAATCCAACTTTCTAATTCTTTCTAATTCCTTACTTGCCTTTGGCAGGCACTTCCACTGTTGTGTCTGGCTTATTTCACATAACATGATGCCCTCTGGGTTCTTCTATGTTGTTACAAATGACAGGGTTTTCTTACTTTGAAAATGTTACAAATGACAGGGTTTTCTTACTTTGAAAATGGAACAGTATTTCACCATATAAAGATTTTACATTTTCTGAATTCATTCATTTGATAATTGGCCATTAGGTTCCGGGTGTGTGATTAATGTCATGATCTCAGTTTGCCATAGAGATGTCAGCTCTTGTATTCTTATTCACTGAAGCATCATTCACAATAGTTGGGAAACATAGGATCTCTCTCTCTCTCTCTCTCTCTGTGTGTGTGTGTGTGTGTATGCATGTGTATGACTTCTTTTTCTTTCTTTGTTCTATTTTGTCTTTCTTAGGGATATCAAACTCAGGGCATGCACATAACAGACAAACACAGCCTGTGAGCTCTAAACACATCCTGTAGCTTGCTTCTTTATGTGGACAGCTTGTTAAATGAGTCTCATGATGACACAGAATAACATACCAATCTTTTCCTTTAATAGTACAGCGCTAGAATTCTGTTGATGATGAGGTCTTTGCTTACCATTCTCTCATCTTTTAAACTTAATTTTTATTGAATCTCAATATTTAAGGTGTACTGTTTGATGGCTTGATATATGCGGTGTATTGAGTAGTTTGGCCAAATTAATTAGCATATTCATCCCTCCATATACTTTGTGAGTGTGTATGTTTTTGATGAGATTTAAGAGATCTTAAGATTTCAAGTAGCCAATGCAATTTATTAACTATAGACTGGTTGGTAATACTATATTTCAACCTACAGAAAATAAGACTTTGTAAATTTGACCAATGCTTTCCCATTTCCCTTCCCTGACTCTCAGTAATCAGCATTATACTCTCTGATTTTATTAATATAATTATATAATATGTTAATAGTAAATATTATATAATATGTTAATTTTTTATTTTTCTAATTTTGTTGAAATGTTAAACATAGACAAAAATGGAATATGTTTTTCTTGTTCAATGTATTTTTGATGCATATGTACATTGCAAAATGATTACCATTAACTAGTCTACTTATTACTTTGCATGTCTCACCTCACATAGTTCTTTTGTTTTTGTGGAAAGGCATTTATGTCTTTTAAATCTCAAGGATGCAGCATAGTATTGTTATTATGGTCACTGTAAGCCCGTTAGAGCCTCAGAGCTTGACTTCAAGCTGCATGACTAAATATGTGAACCTGTTTAAATAGCATTTCCTATTCTTCTGTACCTTTGTCAAGCAACATCTCAATTCTACTTTCTATGATCCTGTGAATTTGACCTTTTTAGATTTCCAGGTACACATGAAGTGATATAATAGTTCTCTTTATCCCTCTCATTTGAATATAACCTCAATGTTCCTCATGCAGTTTTAAAAAGCAAAGCTGAATAGTATTCCATTATATGTATGTGTGTGTAGTATGTATGTACTACTTAGTAGTAGTTATGTATACAGACATGTATATACTAAATATATGTGTTTATAACTTATGTGTATATACATGTCTGTATACATAATTACTACTAAAAGTTGACTCTCTGTTCATATGTCCATACACTTGAGCACTGTATCTGTCCTAGTTACTGGGGATACTACCATAGTGAACATAAGAATAGAGGTAATTCTTTAAAAAATTCTTTTAATTTCTTTCAAATTATATACACCAACATGGGAATAATGGATGCTTGTGTGCACCACCATGTGGGTGCTGAGAACCTGGGTCCTTTGCAAGAGCATCAAGTACTCTTAAATGCCGGGCCATCTCATCATCCTCCAACAGCACCACATTTTTGTCTTCTGTCAAAAATACTTATATCTTTAATTTTTTATTTAATAGGAACTGATTTACTCTGATTAGAAGTTCTTGATTTTTAGGACACATGTACAAAAACACACAAACATGCACACATGCATGCAAATGCACAAACCGTATTTTAGCTATGAATTTTATGACATGTCTACTAGGAATGGAGGAATGTGAAGACACCTTGCTGGTGTCTAAATTTTTGGGTCTTATTTGATATTCTCAAATGTAACAGCGGTCATCACTTGGTCTCCTAAACTGAAATAGGGACTGGTATTACTTTCTATTTCTGATTCTCTTTTTCTTGGTAAATATGAAAAGACAGTTGCTCATATGTAAATCAGGACAATAAAAAATTTGTTCACAAATTATATTCACTCTACCTGTCTCTTCCTTTTTGTTCACTTTTATGTATATATCCATGCTTTGTGTTTTTTGGTTTAGACTTTATTAGAACAAACAATGAATGCATGCCCTAAACAACAAATGGTTTTAAGACCAAATTTAAAATGAAATGAGACTATAACCTATAATTTTAAATATTTATAATTACAGTGAAATTAAGCCTAACTAATACAGAATAATTTTGGTATTTTAGCATTTAATTTATTATAAAAATATTGTAACAAATGTGATTTACTTATGTAAGCTCTACTTGAGTAAATACTTTCAATCTTATTCCTAACTCAGAAAAACTTGGGACTGGACAGACTTCCTGGAGTTGTGAACTAAGGGAACAAAGAAGACTTTGAGTATAGTTCCATTATAAAAGAGAAAACAGAACATGGGGCGATATCAAAGCTTGCATGGCATTTTGTAAGAGTACAAGACAGGCTCTGAGTAGTGAAAGACCAACAGCATGTAATATCTTTTCACTAGCTGCTCAGGATGAAATGTACAGTGTTGTGGGATGATCTTTTTGTACGCTATGAAGATGTATCTCTGTTTTGCCTCATCTGCTTTGGGCACCATCTGATTGATTTAATAAAGAGCTGAATAACTAATAGCTAGGCAGGAGAGAATAGGTGGGACTTCTGCGCAGAGATAGGGACTCTGGATTAGAACTAAGCTGTATGACAAAATCTTTAAGTTTCTAAAGAAAAACTTGAAGAAGATATCAGGAAATGGAAAGATCTCCCATGCTCTTGGATAGGTAGGAGCAACAAATAAAAATGGCAATCCTACTAAAAGCAATCTACAGATTCAGTGCAATCCCCATCAAAATCCCAACACAATTCTTCACAGATCTCAGAAGAACAATACTCAGTTTCATATGAAAAAAAAATAAAGGAACTTCTGGAGGCGTCACCATCCCTGACTTCAAGCTCTACTATAGAACCATAGTAATGAAACAGTGTGATATTGGCATAAAAACAGACAGGTGGACTAATGGAATCAAATCAAAGACCCTGACATTAATCCTCACAACTATGAGCACCTGATTTTTGACCAAGAAGCCAACATGGTACAATGGGAAAAAGAAAGCATCTTCAACAAATGGTGCTGGTATAACTGGATGTCAACATGCAGAAGATTACAAATCAAACCATGCCTATTGCCATGCACAAAACTCAAAGACCTTAGTATAAATCCAGTTACAGTGAATCTGACAGAAGAGAAAGTGGGAAGTAGCCTTGAATGCATTGACACAGGAGACCATGTCCTAAATATAGCACCAGTAGCACAGACACCAAGGGCAACAATCAATAAATGGGACCTCCTGAAACTGAAAAGCTTCTGTAAGGTAAAGGACATGGTAAATAAGGCAAAACAGCAGCCTAAAGAGTGGGAAAAGATCTTCAACCCACAGCTGACAGAGGGTTGACAGCCAAATATACAAAGAACTCAAGAAACTAGACATCAAAATACCAAAATAATCCAATATAAAATGGGATACAGATCTAAGCAGAGAATTCCCAACAGAGGAATCTAAAATGGCTAAAAGACACTTAAAGAATTGCTCAACATTCTTAGCCATCAGGGAAATGCAAATCAAAACAACTCTGAGATATCATCTTATACCTGTCAGAATGGATAAGAACAAAAACACTGATGACAGCTTATGCTGAAGAGAATATGGAGTAAGGGGAACATTCTTTCACTGCTGGCGGGAGTGCAAACTAGTACAACCACTTTGAAAGTCAGTGTAGCAGTTTCTCAGAAAATTGGGAATCAATCTACTTCAAGATCCAATCATACCACTCTTGGGCATTATACCCAAACGATGCTCAATCATACCACAGGGACAATCGCTCAACAATGTTCATACCAGCATTATTCATAATAGCCAGAAACTAGAAACAACCTAGATGCCCCTTAATTGAAGAATGGATAAAGAAAATGTGTTATATCTACACAATGGAGTATTACTCAGCTGTAAACTATAAGAACATCATGAAATTTGCAGGCAAATGGACAGAACTAGAAAAAAAACATCCTGAGTGAGGTTACCCATAAAGAAAAACACTGTATGTACTAACTCATAAATGGATACTAGATATAAAGCAAAGGATAACAGACTATAATCCATGGCTCCAGAGAAGCTAGGTAACAACAAGGACCCTAAGAGGCATGCAGATCACCCAAGAAAGGGGAATTAGATGAGATCCTCTTTGTAAACTTGGGGGAAGGGGAACAGTAAAGGGGAGAGGATGGGGGATAAGAACATGAGAGAATGGGATGATCGAGTTGGGGGAGGGGTGGAATAGGAGTGCAATGAAAGAGGCCATTATGGGGTTAAAGAGAAATCTAGTACTAGGAAATTTCCAAGAATCCACAAGGATGATACCATCTAAGACTCCTAGCCATAGTAGAGAAGGTACCTGAACTGGCCTTCCCCTGTAATCAGATTGGTGAATCCCTAACAGCCATCATCAGCCTTCATTCAGTAATTGATCAAACCAGATGCAGAGATCTACAGCCAAGCACCAGGCCAGGCTCTGGGAATCCAGTCAAAGAGGGGGACGAGAGAATATATGAGCAAGGGAGGTCAAGATCATGGAGGGGAAATGATGTGGGATTCCCCCCTGTATGCTGTGAATACCATTGGTTAATAAAGAAACTGTCTTAGGCCTGCACAGCGTAGGCAGGGAAAACTAAACTGAATGCTGGGAGAAATGAGACAGAGTAAAAGGGAAGCCATGTAGTCCCACTGGGGACAGACACAGTGTAGTAATGAGTAGAGCGGGCTGCGTTACTAGTGCCCAGCTAGTTTAACTCCCGAAATAATTATACAAAAAGTGTATTTATTTAAAACATTGCCTGGCCCACTATATCTAGCCTCTTTTTGGCCAACTCTCACATCTTGATCTAACCCAATTTTATTAATCTGTGTTTATCACAAGATCATGGCTTACTGGGAAAGATTTAGCATGTCTGACTATGGCGATTTCATGGCGGTGTCTCCCTCTGTCTTCTTCCCAGCATTCTGTTCTCTTTTCCCTGCCTATCTAAGTCCTGCCCTATCAAAAGGCCAAGGCAGCTTCTTTATTTAACCAATAAAAGCAACATAAATGTAAAAAGGACCTCCTACACCACACAGGAACTTTACCTGGTAAGACACAGCCATGTTGCAATACACAGATTAATAGAAATGGGTTAAATTAATATGTAAGAGCTAGCCAATAAGAAGTTAGAGCTAATAGGCCAAACAGTGATTTAATTAATACAGTTTCGGTGTGGTTATTTAGGGTCTAAGTGGACGGAATGAGCAAGCAGCCTTCCTACACCAGGGAAATCTACAGGTGAACCAAGCTTGTGTGAACTCATGAACTCTAGACCTACAGCTGTGGATCCTCCATGGGACCGAACTGGGCCCTCCATATATGGGAGACAATTGTATAAGTTGGTTGATCTGAGGGGTCTATGGCAGTGGGACCAGGATTGATCCCTAGTGCATGAACTAGCTTGTTGGAGCCCATTCCCTATGGTGGCATGCCATGATTATCCTTAATGCAGGAAGTGGTGCTTGGTTCTGCCTCAACTTAATGTGCCAGGCTTTGTTGACTACCCATGGAAGACGTTACTCTTTGGGAGGAGTGGATTGGGGGTAGGTTGGGGGGAGGTGAGGGGGAATTGGAGGAGGGGTGAGAGGGAAAACTGTGGTTGGAATATAAAATGAAATTTTAAAAAAGTCTCTGTATCATTATTTCTGGCTTGGCAGTCCAAAGAAAATCTGACAAGAATATCTGGCTACAGAGCAGAGCTTGCTTCTACTCATCTACATATGTACATTGCCTTACACTTAACTTTTATTGTATTCAATGATGTAAGTTAAGTTTTTAACTTACATATTTTAAAATATCCTAGGTGAATCCATTAAAAATCTACGTTTTTAGTCTATCAAGACCAAAGTGGTTTAATCTTAAATGTGTGCCCTCCTCTTACACTAATATATTACCACACAAATATCAGTTATCAAGCGATGATTGTGATTGAAGGGGAAGAAATGGTTCAGTTTCCTAAAGTCTCTGAGCTGTTGAGTACTGTGGAATATGTTTGAGATATCCAGGGAACTCACATCCAATCTAGCAGCCTACCTGTAACTTTAAATTTCTAGCCATCATGAGTCTTGCTTTGAGGTTACACTCTTAAGGAAAACAGTCCCATCAACCCATCACTCAGTTTGAAAGGTAACAGTGATCTAATTGTGTAGGCAAAGGCTAACAGCACTTAGGAAATGTAAGTTGTGTGTGAGTAGGTCAAATAATAAGATTTATATTCTTATATAGTTTTTCATTGTCTCTTTGAAAGATGATCATGCTGGCTACTTTCAGGAAAATGGCTGTCACCTATGACCACATAGAAGAGAGGTGGCAAGTGCATGAGCTGATTCCTGGGGAGTCTCAAGTAGAGGTGCCACAGCCAGCAGGCTCATCACAGTGGTGACACCATTAAAATAGACAGTTGGCACTTTGACCAGTAGGATCTGCAGCGAGTAGAATGGAGGAGGATGCAATTGTATTGCCTTACAGGTCTGATGTTTAGGTTCTTGGTGAGAGGGAACACTTCTAAGGGATGTAAAGGCCCTGACTCTTGGGCTAGTGGGGTTAAAAAAGGATGAATTATCTTTGCCTTTCCATTTCAGTTGGTAGCAGTTCACTTGTGTTCTAATTTTAGACACCTGTGCTTATTTTTAGCAATGAATACAGTGCATGAAACTGCAGCCTTGTGAAGTTGTTTTTATCTAAATTTATGTCTTATGCTTTTATCAATAAAGACACAGGGGTCAGAGGCTGGGGTAAAACCTTGCTAGCTCAGGAAGTTAAGAAGCAACTAGCTGATCTTCCTTCTTAGCTGGCATCTCAGAGAGAGAGAGCTCTTTTTGTGCCATTCTAATCCAAAAGGAACCACCAAACTCTTTGTCCTTTCCTTCTACTTCCTGTGCATTTCTCTGTCTTCCTGACTCCCTCTTTACCCTAATGACTACATCCTGTCAACTAGCTGCTGACTCTGCCTCCTGACCTCACATTTTATTTAACACAATCTTAGGGTCACAGTGAGATCAATTATCTCATAACAGGTGATCAGACCTCAAGAACAGGAAAGCAAACCTAAAGCCAGGTTATTTCATTTTCTACCTTTGTAACATTAGCTATTTGCTTTTCTAAGTATGGCAGAGTTTACTTATCTGCCAGGTGTAATTATTGTGATGAATACATATGCAAAGATTTGGAAATAACTAAGCATAATATTAATAACTTTCTAAAATAGAGGGTACTCTGTATTAAGTGGGGCCAAAGGATTGCTGTCACATCTATTCAGATCTAATCTATTTTCTGTCTCTATAGATCTTGGCACTCTGTGTGTGTACGTGTGTGTGTGTGTGCATGTGCACATGCTCATGTATGTATAAGTACATGTGAATGTTGATATGTGTGAGTGTCCATGCACCTGCACAAGTGTGTGTTAACATGGAGGCCAAAGGTCAACAAGCGTATCTTTCTGAATTGATCTTCATTTTAGTTTTGGGACAGGGTCTCTCACTGAAACTGGAGCTCATTGGTTTGCCTAGGCTGGATGAGCAGTGAGCTCCAGGGATCTTCCTGCCTCCACCCCCCTTCACTGACATTACAGAAGTTCACTATACCTGGCTTTTAGTGTCTGTCAGGTTTCTAAACTCAGGTCTTCAGCTGCACTTTGCAGACTGAGCCTAGCCTCCCACCTGCTTTTGATGAGCTGCATATTCTGAGGTGAGAATAACTTTGGGCTTTTCCCATAGAAAGATTTGGACTATTAGATTAAATAATAGATTCTCCTAGATGATCTGAGAGACACAAGTCTTCATAACCTCCCAGGAAGCTTGGTGGAAATTAAGCAACTTGTCAGTTTTGTCTCTAACTCCCAGAGAACTAAGATCTTAGTGGACCACTTTACAATTAGAAGACTGTTACTGGTTTCAAGGAAATTGTCTTACTTTTTTTTTTATTAATTTGGGACAGCAGAGAAGTACAAGAAAGATACTATGTATAATTGCTCTTTATTAAAAACATAAAAATAAGGTGGCCAAATATCTTAAAAATTGTTAACTGTTTGCTCAAAAGTAGTGCTGGGAGGACAAATAGATGGATGGATGTGTGTGCTTTGTGTGAGTGTGTGTATGCATGTATGTGACTGTGTGCATATTTGTGTAAATGTGACTGTGTGCACATGTATGAGCATGTGGATGTATGTATGCATGTATGTGTGTGCATGTATGAATGTGTGAGTGTGTATAAGCTTGTAGAAAAACCAGCTCTAGAATGACCGTCCATCAGGTTTATACACCGAGTGAGTGTGGGCCATGAAATATAAAACTGTTCCCCTTAGGATTAGCTCTTCCTCACAACCACTCATCTCTTTACCTGGAGTGGTGGTGGAACTACATGCAATCATGCCATTAATAGCATCAATTTCCTCAGGAGTTGGGACTCTAACGAAGCTATTTCCTGTCAAGTCAATCACTTTTCAGCATGACAAAAAATTTAATTAGCAAAAGCTATTTATAGTTAAAGACACACAAATCAAGGCATTGCTACAATACAATCATTGCTTTTTAAAGCTCTTTCATTTACAGTTAAAGAAATCAGTCACCTTTATTTCCCAGAATGCTATAGTGTCATTTTCTTCAAGTTCAGAGATAAGTGCTTTTAAGATTGCTCACTGGCTGTCATTAACTCTTCTAAAGGAGCTCATTGTAAGGATCATAAAAATAGGATGAAGTTCAACCTGGAAACCAGACTTGGCAAATGGCAGAGAAATTCTATCCTCCCAAGGCCACACTGTCAGCCTATACATAGTGAGCTGAGTTTTCACAATGATTTAAAGGCTGTTGGGACACCCTGACTATGGGTTTTTATTAATAAAGAAGAATGTATTTGCAAATAAGTTTCAGTAGTCCACAGAACAGGTAGAAGAGCCTGAAGCATTAGAGAGGCTGGCATCTGTTTTTATTTTGCAATGAGTAAGCATGTGTGCTACAGTGAAAATACCCAGAGAATAAATGACTCCCTGTACTCCCTTATGCTGCAGTGAAGTCTGGTAGTTCCTTTGGTGTGTCATCTGTCAAAGTCAGGTAATTTCCATTGGAGTGGGTGTTTGCATTAAATAAGGAGAGCAGTTTACATACCAAGCAATCCATTAATGTCATGGAACAAAAGAAAATTATACACTCTGCACAAAGTATTTTTGAAAGGCAAACCACACCACTAGCAATTTTGCGAATGAATTAAACATTTCTCTATGACCATATTGCTTGCTGTGGCAGCAATAGCTGCACATAGATTGCTGGCATAGCAGAAACTTTAGCAAAATCAACTCTAGAGCCATACATGTGTGTGCTTTAGTGTATGCTCTGTGTGTGTATGTGTGTGTTATGTATGTACTAGCAGGAGTGTATGAGCATATGTATATTTTATGGCCATAGATTTATTCTGTGTATAAATTTCATGAATTTTTACTCTAGTGCTGGTTTTCTACAAGCTTACACACATATACACACAAGTGCACACATACATACACTTACTTACACACACACACACAAGTATGTATACCCAGGTACTATAGTTGAGCACACAGTTGAGCAATTTTTAATACAAGAAAATAATATGTAGTAGCTTTCTTATAGTTCTCTGATGTTTGAAGTTAATTTAAAAATTTATGAGTTAACATATTTGAGATCTTTCTGGATAGTGCTCCATCTTTTTAAACTTGAGGAAGAGTCTTTCACTTTGCCTTGAGCCTACCAATTTAGTTCTATTGACTAGCCAATGATCCCTAAGGGTTCGTCTGTCTCTGCCCTCCTCTCAGCACTGGGGTTATAGATTTTAGCCACCCACTAGTGGGTAAATGCCTGGATCTGAACTTGAGTGCTCACACTACCACTGCAGGCAATCTGCCAAGTGAGTCAACTCCCCAGCACTTACAGGCACAAACATTTTAACATGCTAGCTCACACCTCAAGACAGTATCAACATAAGAACATATGGACACACCACACCTTATTATGACAAGTCTACAGGTAAAACATAATGGAGAGTAGGAATGAAATTATTATCATGGAATAGTGGTAGAGCACTCAGGACTTGAGAAAATCGATCTAAGAGAAAAAGGTGAAAATCATTACACAGTGTTGGACAAAGAGCAAACAGAGGAATGAAAAGGTCTGGAAAATTATTCTTCATTTTATGGCTAAAAGTATGCAGAAATTTTACCATTTCCTCCTTGTTTACTTACATGTAACCATACCTAAAACATTTTTGCAATGCTGTGGACAACATTCTTAACACACATAGCAGTTCTCTCCAGCCAACTCGAGTTGTGGTCATACTTTCCGGGGAGCATTATCCTGAGTCCCTGTATCATACTCTATCAGACATACAAGAGTAAAATACATTAAGATATCTTTGCACACGTGATGTCGGAGGAAATTTAATGTGCCTTTTGGCATCTCTGCGTGGTCCTGAAGTTGAGAGTTTCTTGAAGAATGGCTTAGCAGTTTGTTGACATGGTTGACTTGGAGATAAGTTGTCCTGTTTTTACTATGAGTGTTGTCCTGGTTAGCTTTTATTGCCAAGTTTCACCAACTACCCCATAGGTTCTACTCCCGTTTTGTGTTCCTTCCCTGAATGCCTTCAGTAATAGACTATTACATGGAGACCTAACTAAAGTAAACACTTTCCTCCCCGAACTGCTTCTGGACAGTGTTTTATGACACAACAACCTAAAGGAAAATAATCCCAAACTTGACACAGGAGAAGTGGGGTGCTGCTGGAGTGGATCTGATCATGCTGTTTCGGGGAACGTGTTGTGGAAGTGTTTGGGATTCTGAGCTGGAGAAGCTGTTGAGTACTCAGACCTCAGTGCTCTGTTCCATGGGAGCCTGAAACAAAAGTGTTGAGAAAAATGCAAGCAGCGAGGGATGGCTTGTGATGTTTCAGTGGGAAGTTTGAGAGGCCTCAAATATTCTATTGGGAAATTTTGTATATTTTGGGTTAAAAACCTGTGGCTGCTGGTCTTTCTGTGGATGAAGAATCATCTGTTTTAATATGAAATCAGAACTACTGAAATGAAACCTGTGCTTTGAAAGGACAACGAATGCTGGTCACCTGGTCTGGAAGATAAACTGTGATGAATAAGACACTTTACTCATGTAAAATCTTCTGAAATGTATTTTCTCAGGTTCAACATACAGAAGCTGTAGACAGAGAGACCAATATTTCATCTCAAACTACTAGCTAGAACTTGGCAATGTATAAAAATTTCCCACCTGATACAGGGCTTGAAGACATGAGGGTCAACAGAAAGTGGTTGAGGCCTAGAACCATGTAGTAGAGTAGAAATACCTCAAGAGAGGCCAGGAGATGCTATTGATAAAGACAAAACCTCAATCGCAGTGGAGATCTCAAGATGTTAGAGATGCCAGTACACATCCACATAAGAAAATAGTAAGGCTGCATTGGGTTGCACTGAGTCTAGAAGATAAGCTATGTGTGCTGTGGATGGCATAGACAGTGAGGAAGGTCACTTTGAGACCAATAAGTTCTTAAGTGAGTTCCAGATGTTGGACATTGAGCTATAGGATTTGATTTACACTGCTAGATTTGGGGGTTTTGTGATGCTTTGCTTTATTTTTAATTCCATTGTTTTTCTTTAAGTAGGAAGGTCTCTAGGTCTTGGGAGTTTTACGGAAGTCCACAGTTATGAGTTCTGAATTTTTAAAAGATGCTGGTTGAAATTTTGCAAAGCCTGGAACTTTTAAATTTTGCGCTATATTTTGCATTATGATGTTAATATGAGATCTTGACAAACAAGAACAGAAAGCTCATGGTTTAATAGTGGCATGTTTCTGGGCCAAGTTGGCAAGTGGTGGATGCCCTGGTTACTTTTTATTATCAATTTGGCACAACCTAGCATCACCTGGAAAGAGGGAGCCTCAAATAAAGAATTGTCTAGAGCAGATTGGCCTGTAGGCAGGATTGTGGATCGTTGTTTTTTAGTGCTAATTTATGTTGGAGTATCTAGCTCATTGAGAATGGTACCATCCATAGTGAGGGTCAGAAAGGTGAGCATTGGCAGAGAGCAAGTCACTAAGCAACCTTCCTCCATGGTTTCTGCCCCAAGTTCCCAGCATGAGTCCCTGCCCTGACTCCCCTCAGTGATGACTGTTACTGGAAGTGTAAGCTGAAATAAATCAACTTATTTTCTAGCTGTTCTTGGTCAGAACGTTTTATAAGAGCAACAGAAAGCAACTGGAACAGGTGCCCCATGCTATCAAATATGTTTCTATGTCTATCATCCAAAATCTGCCCAGTATAAATGTTCACATTATAAAGCACCCAGAAGATCACTCAGCCCAGTACACACAATGCACCCATTTGTTGAATCAAAGTAAAATAGGTTCAGTTTCATAAATGCTAGAAAATACTCCAAATTTTATTGAGAGGGCAGTAAAGGGTGGGGGATAGTATGTGGAACATAGCCTATTCCCTTTTCAAGCCTCCCTATGAGTCGCCTCTTTATAATGCTGCTAGATTCAGTGCTTGCTGGATTGTGAGAGGGAAGTTTCCATAACAGAGCACTTGGCAGGACAGGCTGCCAGGTTTTCTTCAGCAATTTGCTTTGGTACATGCTGATTTTCTATACTCCCCTCTTAACACAACCTTTTAATTCTGAATGACAAGGTATTGACTGGCTAGGTCAGTGTTCTGTTTGATGAGATAAACAGCGAGCTTTTACAGAATCGCACGTTGATGTCAAATTGCTTCTCTCGTGGCAGACTTTTAAGTGTGAGCCTTTTGAGGTGCACTGAGCTGGGATCTCACAGAAACATGGATAACAAGCACGGGACTAAAATATGAATTCAAGTTTCGTGAGGAAAGAAGTAGAGATAGTTTAGTAAGGGCATTTTGTACATTTACAGAACTGTAGAATATCATTTTGCTTGAACCAAGACTTTATTTTCAGAACACCCTAGTGCTTGTGACAATGCCTAATAAAAGCTGTGCAGGTTTTTCTTAAGGTCCATGACTTGAGTATTGATAGCCTTTCAAGTACCAGCATCTTCCAGCACAGAAGATGTGCTGTGATTAATCAGCCTGCATTGATGGGTCATCTTTACTCCAGTCTGCAGTTGGTTGATTTTCACTGGATTTTCTGTATTGCACAATTGTAGATAAGTGTGTAATTACATATGTAAACTACTATTACATTCAGTCAGAATATTTACACTGACTTAAATAGCTTGGATCTCCAGTATTTTACTGTCTCTATAGTTTGCCTGTGTTAGAATGCCATAACCTTAAAGTCTTGTGTATGAATCAATTTCAGATCGCTTTTTTCCCACATAGTAATGTGAATTTAAGTTTCTCTTATGTTTTTATTCGTGGCTACATTATTCATCTCTTTCTAGTGCAAGCTAACATTTAATTGTTTGCTTGTATTATGACTTCATTATCCACATCTGCTGAAGAAGATTTTGATTACTTGTAAGGTTTGGCAAGTTTGAGTAATTCTACATTAAACACCATGAAATTTTAACTTTCTTGGGCAGGCTTATCTTATGTGCAGGACTGTGTGATAAGAATGTGATGTACTCTTAGAAGGAGCGGCTTAATTGTCTTTCCATCATGAATCTATCAGTCTGCTTTGCATTCTCTTCAGCAAGGAACGAGAGCTTCTGCTGCCAGGATTTGCTGCCTACATTACATCTATCTTTGAAAACATAAATCTTGGTGCTCACATCTCCCACAGCATTGATTCCGGCAGTTACCAAGACAGTGTTACAATCGGGTCATTATCTCACTTCTGTCACAGTTTTATGTGTAACTTTCCAGAAACTGTGAATTTTACCTAAAAATACAATACTCTGTGACATGAAAGTCATTAAGCTTCCTTGTAGCAATATATTCTTTGTTCCTGGGCTGAGCTAACAATATACAGATGCCATTTTTTATGGTGAGCAACATCCAGACATAACTCATTAAATCAATATTAATTAAAATAAATATTGAATAAGCACTAATACATGCAGGCCTTTCTCTAGACATAGGAGGTGGGATGATGTTTACAAATGTCAGACTCTCCCTCTGGGAGTTCAAACTTTGGTAAAGAAGATAGACTGTAATACAACAACCACATCAATGATCCTATAAAAATATGATTAGTTGGGCGAAGAAAAATACAGGAATTTAAGAATATGTGTCATAAGGAGCCTTCTCCCAGTTTGGCTGTGTCCTATTGCTGTTTGGCATTCAATGCAGTAGCTACACCTTATGCAACTGCTGTCCCAACCGGCAATGCAACTCTACAGCCATCAGCAGTGCTTTGGTATAGGGCCCGCAGCCAGGTGGGAATTCGCCAACTCTATCAAGACCACTAAAGGAAACTTTATCTAAATCTCTATCCTTCTATAGAACTCAGGATTCAAAGGTTGAGGTGAAATCCTGCTAGCTCAGAGAGGCTGAATAGCAAGTAGCTAACCGTCTATCCTTGCCTACGTCTCTCACAAAAGGGGTCACCCTTCTGCTGAGCCCCCACTAAAGACACTCCCTACACTTAGCTCCTCCTCACCACTTCCCCTCAGTTAGTTGCTGACACAGCCTCCTGACCCCAGGTTCATTTTATTGAAGAATACAAATGTAACACATCTTTGCCTTGTTAACAAAAGCAGCAGAAAAAAATGTAACACATCTTTGCCCCGTTAAAATGATATCCACAACATGTGATGTACAGTAGGAAAGAGGGTGGGTCAGGAGAACAGCTTCCCAGAAGGAGCAATGACTGCACTGAAGTTTTAAATGTGAGGTGTGCTGAAATGGATATCATGATCATCTGCTCAGATCCTGCCTTCAGTGCCCATGGATCACTGGCCCGTTTCCCTTAGGCAAGAATATCCTGCAGCCCGTCTCCTTTGCCACACTTTCCTGTCTCTATTTCCTCACAGGTATAATTAAAAATGTTCTTCCATGGTGGGTAGGGGAACTGATCAGATATGATTCATGCAATAGTAGTAGTAGTAGTAATAATAATGATAATAATAAAAATAATAATAATAAGTAACAATAATAAAAAACACCAGCACCAAAGAAGGATTTCAGAAGGATTACAAAGAAGGATTGCAGACTAGGAAAAAAGCCTTCACAAAGAGCAGAATTGGTTGATAGTTTGACCATTAGCCTTTGTCCTTTAGTACTATGATATATTAGTTCCTATTGTTTAAGGCACCTCTGTGTGGTGTTTGTTTGATGGAAGCCTAAGTCTAATGAACCACCTTAGACTGTTATCAGGGAACTCAGTTTAAGACAAGAGTTAAAATGTGCAAGAGACGGTTGGTGGCATGGGTCTACCTCAAAAGTATTCTGAAACTATTCTGGATTGAGGAGTAGTTCTGACAATAACCTTAAGAGCACCAGTGAGAGGGGGAACAAGACACTATTCGGTGAGGACACTCAGGCCCATACATTATTATATAAAATACTTTCTGGAGCAAGTTTTTCTCTCATCAGTTTTAAAGATACCTCTGCAAGACATTTTTCATTTTTTGCAGCTGTGACATATACCTAAAGTACATTACATTGTAAGGTAAAAAGGGTTTTTTTTTTCACTCATAGTTTCAGAGATTTCAGTATTGGTCCTTTGTCACTATGCCTTGATTCTGGTAATAGCATAGGCTGTCATGATGGGACTCTGGGGTAGGGAAGGCCTCCTCATGCTCAGTGTCCATGAAACAGAGAAGAGAAAGAAAAGAAGAGAAGGGAAGAGGAGAGAGAGGGAGAGAAAGAGAGAGAGAGAGAGAGAGAGAGAGAGAGAGAGAGAGAGATCCCCAGAATCCTCTTCTAATGTTGAATTCAGTGATCTAACTTTTCTCACTAGGCATCCACAACCTTAAGATAGCATCACAGCCTGACAAACAAACCTTTAGCATAGGGATTTTCAGGAGAATATTTGAAATACAAACATGTTATTCTTCCAGTTGTCAAAGGCTCGTACATATTTCATAATGCAAAATACATTTAGTTCCTCTCTGGGGGTTTCCCAAAGTCCTAATTGTTTCTATTATACTCAAGAATCTAAGTTCAATATCTCCTCTGAGCCTCAAACAAACTCTGCTTTTAGCCCCACACATATATTCACACGCATATGTACTCAATCATATATGTCAATGATATAATAGCATAAGATAGCCATTATCATTCTAAGAGGAAAGAAAGAGCAGAGAGGAGGCATCAGATCAAAGCAAGATTAAAAACTCCACAAGGTAAAATTAAGTTCTGTGCCTGCATGTTCAGCACTCATGTCATGAATACCACAACTGTATCATTGTACAGTTCCACAAGTATGCCCCTGCTTTGCTATGGAACTCAAAGCCCATCTCCTGAGCTGTCTCTACTTGATACCTGCATCTCCTTGACAGGCATTTCCTGTGCCTGGCTTAGTTACCTTCCTGGGCTTTACCTTCCAGCTTTATTCCACTCTCACTCTACCCAGCAAAGAGAAACATACGACGAATCTCACTTGGTAACATCCTGTTCTAAGTTTTCCATTGAAATCTGAATCTGATTCAATGCACCAATAACTCACAAATCCTTTCAGTTATGCTAAAGCCTGGTCTCTATGGGCTGTTTACTTAGGCTGGCTGAATCATGACTGCCCAGATAGCTGACATAGACAAACCCACCCTGAGGGAAGAGTTCTCTGTTCAAGTTGGGTGCCTAGGTTGTCTCTTCTCAAATGAAAGCTCTTGAAACAAATTTACAATCTTACATCTGTGAGGGTGTAAAATCAATGGTATCTTGCTGATTTCTGAGAGGTCGTCAACATACATCTTTACCGATACAAAGTACTTGGCTCCATGTAAAGGCATCAATCTCTAACCCTCTTTGGATCAACTGAAACACACCTTTTTCTGGCCAAACTATACATTTTTCAATTCTTTCTTGTCTATCCATATTCTTCAAATCTGGGTAAAAGCAGCCAGCAATCAAACCCCTTGCCACTGTCTGAGTGCTGTTTTGATTCATAGTCTCTTTGACGATATAAAGTAGTACATTACACAGTCTGAACTTGGCCCTACAAGAAGTCTCATGGCATGGATATAAGGCAGACAAATTCCTTGTCTAGTAGTTTGCTGTTTGCAAAAGTGGCCTCTGTTCCAGATTCTAACACAGTCGCCATTGAATCTGAAAGCCAACAGTAAGGGAGCATTTCTATTAGCACTTGGCCTTTGACCCCTCCCCAGGCTTGTCCAGTGAGATGTGTGACAATTGAAACAAAAGTGCCTGTGCAGCAAAGGACACTGTCATTCAGGCAAAGCCGCTACCTACAAAATGGGAAAGCGTTTACCAACTACACATCCAGTAGAGGGTTTATAGTCATAAGGACTCGAAAAACTAGATATAAACAAAACAAATATCTCATTTAAAAATGGGGTGAATGTCTAAACAGAATTTTCAAAAGAGAAAACTCAGATGGCTGAGAAACATTTAAAGAAATGTTAGATATCCTTAGCCATCAGGGAGATACAAAACAAAGCTACTTTGAGATTCCGTCTTACAGCTGTCAGAATGGCTAAGATCAACAAAACAAGTGACATTTCATGCTGACAAGGATATGGAGTAAGAGGAACACTCATCCATTGCTGGTGGGAGTGCAAACTTGTACAGTCACTATAGAAATCACTATGGCAGTTCCTCAGGAAGATGGGAAAGATCTACTTCAAGATCCAACCATATCATTCTTGGGCATATTCCCCAAAGATATTTCATCCTGCCACAGAGACACTCGCATAGCTATGCTCATCAGTGCTCTATTCACAATATCCCCAAACTGGAAACAACCTAGATGTCCTACAATAGAAGAACGGATGAAGAAAATGTGTACATTTACACAATGGAGTATTATTCAGCCATTAATAAATGACAGCATGAACTTTGCAGGCTAATGGTTAGAACTAGAAAAAAAATCATCCCAAGAGAGATATCACAGACCCAGAAAGACAAATATGGTACATAGTTTCTTATATGTGGCATATATGGATATTAGCTTTTAAGTCAATAAGCAAGCTACAACCGGTGTAGGAGGGTTTTCTGTTTGTATATTGCCCTCATTGGTTAAATAAAGAAACTGCCTTGGCCTTCTGATAGGGCAAGACTTAGATAGACAGGAGAAAGAGAACAGAATGCTGGGAAGGGAACAGAGCCAGAGAGAGCCGCCCGCCATGAAGACATGCTGAATCTTTCCCGGTAAGCCACGACTCCTGGTGACACACAGATTATTAGAAATGGGTTAAACAAATATGTGAGAGGTAGCCAATAAGAGGCTAGAGCTAATGGGCCAGGCAGTATTTCAATGAATACAGTTTCCGTGTAATTATTTCGGGTACACACCAGGAGCCGGGTGAGACAGAACAGGGGGCCCAGCTCTGGGAACGCAGCCCGAGCCCCTCATTACAACAACAACCATAGAACCACAGAGGTTAGGTATAGAGTAATTGACTAAGAGAGACAGTTCTCTGTAGGAAAGGGAAATAGGATAGTTAAAGATATATTGGGAGGGAAGATGAATGTGGAGGATCAAGTGGGTATGGAGAGGGAGAAGGGGATGAGGGAGGTAGTATGGGGAGAGACAACTAAAATTAAGGACCATAGGAGGATACTATAGACTTCTAATGAAGTAGAAGCTTCCTAAAATAAATGCATATATGAAGGTGATCTAAATGAAATCATCAAACAATGGGGAAGACTGAGCCCTAGCTGCCCTTCTCTTGTCCTCCAAAATTTCAACATTTGGATTGGGTTCTATCTAATTGAGTTGTTAGCCAAAGGGTTCTCATGGAATTCTCAAACAATGCAGTCTAAAGTCAAGACTATAGGCTGCTCTCCACAAACTGACAGCTAGACCCCACTGCTGAAAGTAACACCCGCTCAAATCATTGAACATGGAGAAGTTGAGATGGTGCCTAAATATACCCTTCACCCCTATGTGATATCATGTTTGTTTGGTATAGGAAGGTATTCTGTACACTACTAAAGGAGAAATGTAAACACCAGCAAAGCCATAATCTGTATGATCTACTATGGCAGCACAAAGCTTGTAGAAGTAACCAACCAAGATCTAATTTGACTTAAGCTCCACTCCATGAGACCAAACCCATACCTGACACTGCACGGGTGACCAAGAACCTGAGACTAGATAGCCCAGGGATGGAGGGCAGAATCAAATCCTTTTGTTCTACAAAATATGCAGAAATAAAATGGACACTAATGACATTCTGGTATACTCACAGATCAGTGCCTTGCTTGGCCATCATGAGAGAAGCCTCCTCCTTCAGCAGATGGGAACTAACACAGACCCACAACCAGATAATATGCAGAGCATGAGAGACTATGGAACACTCAGCCCTTTATAAGATTTCTCCATCAAGTCCCTCCCCTCAGGACTCAGGAAAACCCACAGAAAGGGAGTGGAAAGAATGTGAGAGACGGAGGGGATGGAGGACGCCAAGCCAGCAAATCCCTCTCTATCACATGAGCTCACAGAACTGAGGCAGCACGCACAGAGTCTGCAACCAGTTTGTACCGGGTCTTCTGTCCTTATACTATGACTTCCAGTTTAGTGTTATTTATGGGACTCCTGAGTGTGTGAACAAGCAGGTCTCTGTTTGTTGGGCCTTTTCTTGGGGTCTTTTCCTTCTGTTTGTGTTGTTTAATTACTTTTAATTTAATTTGTGTTGTTTAATTAGTTTTAATTGAATTTAACTTAATTGTTTTCCCTTTAGAAGCTTGTTTATTTTCTAGCAAGAGAAGAAAATGAGTGGATTTGGGTGGGAAGGGAGGTGGAAAGGAACTTGGAGGAGTAGAAGGAGGAGAACCATAACCAAGATATGTTATGTGGGAAAAAAGAAATGTTTCAATAAAAAGGAGAAGAAAAGAAAACAACTATCTGTTGGGAGGTCTCTTAGATATAAAAGGGCTCAAAAGTCTCCATTTCTGATCTTACATTCTTAGGTCATTCCAGAGTTCAAAATAAGGATTATTTCAAAGTCAGTAACGTGTTAAATTTTCTCCATAGTTAAAAAAGTCGCTTTATGTTTTACCCACAGCAAGTTCAAATTATTCTAAGCAGAAGGTCAATAGAGAAGAGCACAGGTACTCAGTATTGCTCTCCTGAGTGCTAACCTTTTCCTCTTGACCCATGGAGTCATTATTCACAGACAATGTGGTTTAACTATACCTGCAGCCCCAGTAAATAATGAACATTGCTAGGTTCAGAGTCTGTCCACTTGCTTTGGGAACTCAAAGTTATTATCTTCTCCTTTATCAGAAATCTTATTTTCACATACCATTGTTAGAAAAATATTGCACTAACATCTCGTTTGTAACATATACTTTATTAGCTAGCATATACCCAGGGCTTCAGGGACAGCTGTGTAAGCAGGGTAGTTACTCTTAGCAACCCCAATTTTTCCATCTATTAGGATGAATCATGAACCTGGAACAAGAGGCTTTACTGTGAGATCCTTTACCATGATGTCTGTGTTTAGTTTAGAGAAAAAGACGTTGATGGTCACACAAAACAACCTTTCATAATAGAATGGATAGCACATATATTTTATCTCTAAAATTATTTATATTCCACGTTTGTCAAGTGTCCAATGTGACTACAAAGTGACCCAATTTTTCTGAGCTTCTTTTTTCCCTAATGGTGGGATTCATTTCCAACCTAGACTTTCTGGTACCATTCCATAGTTCACTTCAAACAGTCTCTAGCAGTTTCTGCTTGACACAGCATTTTATAGCTACCTTTTTTCAAAATCAATGTGACCCCACTCTATTTCATAACAGTGAGTCTAGTGTCACATATTTATTGAGCAGCTTCTAAACAGAGAGCAGGACACAAGATGACACATTTAAAGTGGATCCATGCTTAAAAAATATGTTTCAGCATATCTATAAAATGTGCTTATATTTCTCACAGCTGTTTTATCATCCCAGGTATGGATATAGTTTCTCAAGCCAGCATTTCTTCAAATCAATTTATTCTGTACCACATGCTTATATCTTGAGGCATTTTCTGGCAGAAAATGAATAAGTGCATTGAGCTTGTTCTGAAAATCCATCACTTCATTTGAGAGAGAAAAACTCTTAAATATGTATATCGCCCAGATTCTCTTCTTTGTGGTTGTAGATATGATTCTCCTCAAAACATTTTATAAACTGGCAATAGGGATTCTTTGCTTTTCTGAAGAGCCTTCCACTGCAGAAAGGCTGAGGTAGCTGGCTATTTCCTACCCTGAAATAAGCCATCTTGAAATGCAGGCACTGGGAACTTCCATGAGTCACTGGGGCAATCTTATTTTCACAGAAATATAATCTTATTTTGAAATGTTAATACACTCTTCTTTCTTTTACATGTAGTGCATTTAGTTGGAAAAGGGCAGCACAAGGATTATATCTAAATATTGTGTGCTCATGTGGCTTCCAATGAACTTGCAGAATGCCAAGGGATGACTACTTGACAGCCCAAAGATGTCCTCTGTGCCTCTGCTATAAAACAACCTTCAATGCTATCTGTACAAGTGTATGAATGAACCAAAGCACATGAGATTTGATTACCCTGGGCCAAAAGGTGATTTCCATGAACAATTTATGTGTAGTAATAATAAAATGGACAACTTGGTTGGCAGCGGCGCAGTTTGGCAAAGATCACTAACACTTCCCAGAGCAGTCAAAGGTAAAGGACTCCAGGAGATGAAATGGAAAACTGAGATTGGAAAATACCAGGCCTAATTGGCCCTGTGTTTCTTTGCTGTTTCTGACTGCATTGATCTTATTGGCCATAGTCAAGAACACTATTCTAAACTATGTAGGACAGTTCAAGCTGGTCTTAAAACATTCCAGGCTTCCTTCAGTATATTTCTCTCTAGTAACTCATTTATATATTTTTTATATTTCTTGGCATCATGGTATATTCATTAAACACACTGTAAACTATACTTAAAAGTAAACATAATGAAAATGAACAGAACCATTTATGATAGAATGCTTGGTTCTAACATCAAGCAAAAAGGAAATAAACCCCAAGTTCTCCTCTTATTATTATTACTTTGTCCCTGAGGGCAATGTCCACATTATCTCTAGGGTGACCTCTAGATGTGCTGTCATCCTCTTTACAGTACAGTACAAATTTTTTTTTCATATTCTTTTATTTTTTTCCATTCAAAAAAATTTACATTTCCTCCCCTTCTCCCAGTCCCCTCCTGCTCCCCCCGCTCCCTCCCGCTGCTTCCTTAAAAGAGGGCATGGTGCCCTGCCCTGTGGGAAGCCCAAGGCCCTCCCCCCTCCATCCCGGCCTAGGAAGGTGTTCATCCAAATAGACTAGGTTCCCAAAAAGATAATACATGCAGAAGAGATAGGTCCTAGTGTCATTGTTGATGGCTTCTCAGTCTGCCCCCATTGGCAGCCACATTTAGAGAGTCCAGTTTGATCATATGCTCA
This sequence comes from Ondatra zibethicus, assembly GCA_004026605.1. NCBI lineage: Eukaryota > Metazoa > Chordata > Mammalia > Rodentia > Cricetidae > Ondatra > Ondatra zibethicus. The sequence goes on along the minus strand of PVIU01010340.1, from coordinate 283 downwards.
TTCAGTCCCGGTCCAGCTGGATGTGGTGAGCTCCCATTAGATCAGGCACACTGTCTCATTGGGTGGACCAGCCCCTCATGGTCCTAACTTCCTTGCTCATCTTCTCCCACCTTCTGCTCTTCGACTGGACCTTGGGAGCTCAATCCATTGCTCTGATGTGAATGTGGGTCTCTGTCTCTATCTCCATCCATCGGATGAAATTTCTATGGTGGTGATCAAGATATTCATCAGTGTGACTATGGGACAATGCTAGTTCCAGCACCCTCTCCTCTGCTGCCCAAGG
>PVIU01010339.1:0-70725 GCA_004026605.1 Ondatra zibethicus | reverse complement strand
TTTTTTTTTTTTTTTTTTAAAGATTTTATTTATTTATTATGTATACAACATTCTGCCTCCATGTATGCCTGCAGGCCAGAAGAGGGTGCCAGATCTCATTACAGATGGTTGTGAGCCACCATGTGGTTGCTGGGAATTGAACTCGGGACCTTTGGAAGAGCAGGCAGTGCTCTTAACCGCTGAGCCATCTCTCCAGCCCTCTGTCCCTCTTTGTAATGTGGTCACATGGAATAAATCTCTGTTTCCTGATTTTTGTTGTTGTTTTGCTTTGTTTTTTGAGGCAGGGTTTCTCTGTGTAACAGCCCCAGCTGTCCTGAAACTTGCTTTATAGACCAGGTTGGTCTCGAACTCACGGAGATCCGCCTGCCTCTGCGTCCTGAGTGCTGGGATTAAAGGCGTGCGCCACCACTGCCGGGTTCACTTCCTGCTTTTTATGTTTAATTTGACTCTTATAATTGGCTCGTTGAGGATGGGTGGCTGACCCTGACTTGGGGCACAGGTTGTGACCTCCAAGCTTGGTAACAAAAAGGACTAAAAAAATTGCTGCTGCACTCTTTATGTTACCAAACACCGAGAGTAATCTACAGCTCCAAATGCAGGCAACATGTCACTAAGCTATGCAACAACAGTGAGCTAGGCTACCACATGAGGACCACCCGAGCACCGAGACTGCAATTATGAGCGATAACGGAAGCATAAAAAAAACCTATGAATGGCAAGGAACCAGAGCAAACACAAAACTATGCCTGCTTTATGATCATAACTCTGTATTATTATACATACATATGGTCAAGGATGAGCCGGGGCGTAAAATGACAGCACCCGAGTGTCAGGTGGCTCTGTGCTGAGTCCATTTTTCCCCATTTAGGTTTGGGGGCTTTCCACATGTTGTCAGATCAAGAGTGGGGACAAAATAGGAGATGCTGTTCTAATCTTTTGGTCATATATAATTTCTTTAATAAGTCATAGGATCTTTGGGTTTCTTTGTTTGTTTTGTTTTAAATTTTATGCGTATGGGTATTTTGCCTGCATGCAGTGCCCTTGGAAGCCAACAGAAGACACAAGATCCCCAGGGACTAGAGTTACAGAAGGTCGTGAGCCACCAAGTAGATGCTGGGAATTGAACCCAAGTCTTCTGGAAGAACAGCCAGAGCAACCACAGCCAACTCTTCAGCCCCCCCAAAACCTCTGACTTTGGGAGCTGGAAGAGATTTTCCTAGGCTTGTGGTACAATCAACACTCTGAGGCAGAAAAAGATTGAGCTGCTAGATGGCACATATTTAATTATCAGTCAGAACTTCCAACTCCAAAACGATTCCCAGAAGGGTTGCCTTTCTGGCAGGGAAGTGAAGTTGTTTGGTCCCTACCTTGAAACGTCTCGCGTTAGTGAAGAATGGCTGCCTTAGCCCAACTCCGCCTCCTTCTCTGAGGTCTCAGTCACCCCCTCCCCCCACCCGAAGGAAACTTTAAGCTAAAACAAGAGCCCTGTCTTACTCATATCTAGCTGTACACGTTGTGTATTTTTGGCACTTCAAAAAATGTCAAAATATTTACAAGGAAGATGAATATCTCAATAACAATGGGAAAAGCCGCTAGTCATTTTCTGGTGATGACAACAGCAGGAATGCAATTAAGATTTGATAAATCAATTGACTTTCACCTTCAAACATTTAAGAAGTTTTCTCACACTGACTAACAAAATCCTCTAAACTTTGTAAAAAAAAAAAAAAAAAACAAACCAAAAACTAGTTTCTGGGATAGAAATGAGGAGATGAGGAGTACGGGCAGATATAGAAATGCTTGCCCAGCCTTGCAGAGGGGCTCGCTCCTTATCTGTGACCACACAAAAGAAAACCCTCAGGTGCAATCCCAGGCCTGGGAAAGTGGGGGTAGGTATGAGTTCAAGGCCAACCAGGATGGCAAAGTTCAGCTTCAAAGTAACAGACAAAATCATAAGAAAGGATGTCCCCAGGAAGAGAGATCCACGTGGCTTATGAGACATTCTGCTTTGTGTGTGCATGTGTGAGCACGTGTGGGTGCTTCGGTGTCTTCTTAACCATTCTCTACCTTGTCTTTGGAGACAGGATCTTCATTGCATGCAGAGCTCACAGGCTGGAGCAGCCGGGCAGTGAGAGAGTCCCGGAATCCTCTTGTCTCTGCCTCCCCAGCGCTGGTGTTGCTGGTGTGCTCCAAACTCACGCTCACCTGCTCCCACGCCAAGCGCTTACAGACTCTAGAGGACAAATCAGCAGAATCATTGTATCTCGTTTTCACTATATCTAGGGTAAACTTCGGGATGAATAGTAGTTTTCTAGAAGGACTTTGACCTTGAAGAAATCATTGTGGGAAATGGCGATTGTTTTCTGTGGCTTATAGAGCTGTCTTTCTGAAGGAATGTCACAGCCTGTGTATGACTCTGGTCACAAGATGGTCCTGGCACACCTGAAGCATCCTGCATTATTGGGTACTGCACACAGTACACAGTAAAGACTAAAGTTGTTCGGGTATGGTGTTTTCTTTCAGAAAACATATAGATTAGATCAGGGGCTTTTGTATGAGGAATTGTTTTACCCCCCCCACCAAAAAAAAAACAACGTTTGTGTAACAATCAATAAATATGCCTTTGCATAGGAGAAACTAATCTCTGTGCTGTGAAAGAGACTGAATTACATCTTGTGGTGACTGTCTTTCTTTGTCCCAGGAAGCACAGAACACCTGACAACAACAGACTTAGCCATCTCCCTAGCCTCCTGAGGCTCTCTGCTCTTAACCGCTCTTTAGATTAGAATAAATTCCCAGTGAGCTCCAGGACAGATGGGGGAACTGCTGAAGACCTGGAAGGGGCAAATCGGTGGGGACACCAAAGTTGTTCAGTTGAGGCGCAGGACATGAAGCTGATTAGCAGGAACTATGTAGAAGAACTCAACACTCTCAACACTGCTAAGTGGGCGGCTTTAGCACCCTGAGTACAAGGGGACTTCCATAAAACATCAGCAGCAAAGGGCAACCTAGGGACAGGCCTGCCCCGGGGTTCTCTGCACTTCCCAGTTAGCAGGGTAGGAAGCCACAGCAGGTGTGAGCATGGGAGAAGGAGGCCTGCAGTCTCACTGAATCTGGTGGGAAGCCCAAGAGCAAGCGCCAGGGAATAGAGATTTGGGGAGCTGCCGAGGAGACTGGAAATAAGAGAAAAATAAGCAGCAAGAGAGGACACTTTTTATGAGCTCTCACTTCAACATGCAATCTTGTAGAGTAACGTTGTCCCGTGTTGACATAAAAACCACTCAAATTCCATCACCTTTTTCTGCCTTTCCCAACTCTAAGCCAGTTTGTAATCCACGGGGTTCTGTGATATTTTCTTTTAAGTTATAACTCAGTGGCTTTCAACTCTAACTTTATATCAGAATCTCCCACATAATAACAAACACCCTTGCCTAGGCACTTGTGCATGGGTGCCTCGAGTCTGAATCTAACAGTAGACCCAAGGCAGGAATGCCTTTGTAACTTCCTAGATAGTTCTATGAATAAGCCAACAGGCGAGGAGATCCAGTGTCCTGGGAGCAGTGAGAAACCTTCTACGATTCTAATTTTAATGTGTATACAGTCACTCGGGGATCTTGTTAAAGCGTAAATACTAGTTTGGTTGGTCCACTGGGAACCGAGGTGCTGAGCACTAACAATCTCTCCTGGTGATGCTGATGTTACCATGGGCAACTGCTTCCCACTCTAGGAAAACCTGGGCAGGAAAACGAAGGGAGATAAGAAATTCTCCAGTAGAGTGGACAGAAATAAGAACAAAATTATGAAAATTTCTTCTGTCATCAGAGAGGGTTCACCCAGCAACTGATGGAAAGAGATGCAGAGACTTCCTGCCAAACATTAGGCAGGTGTCGGGGAACCCTGTGGAAGAGGGGGAGGGAGGATTGTAGGAGCCGTGGTGTCAAGGACATCACAAGAAAACTCACAGAACCAATTAACATGGGCTATAGGGGCCCACAGAGACTGAACTGACACCCAGGGAGCCTGCACGGGACTGACCTAGGCCCTCTGTGTATATGTTACAGTTGTGTAGCTTGGTCTTCTTGTGGGACTCCTAACAGTGGGAACAGGGGCTGTCTCTGACTCTGTTGCCTGCTTTGGGAACCCTTTCCTCTTACCAAATTGCCCCATCCAGCCTTTACAAAAGAGGAGGTGCTTAGTCTCACTGCAGCTTTATACACCATGGCTGGCTGATATCCATAGGAGGCCTGCTTGTGTCTGAAGAGAAACAGTGGAGGAAGAGTGGATGGGACTGAGGGATCTGGAAAGAGGAGAAACTTTGATGGTGATATAAAAACAATAAATAAATAAATAAGCAGACAAAAAGTTTAAAACAAACAAAAAAAGAAATAAGAACAAAATTATGGTTGCATACTACACCTCACCCACCAAAATACATACATACATAATATATACACACATACATACATACATATGCCTGTGTGTGTGTGTGTGCATGTGCGTGCGCATGCGTGCATATGCTGTGGTCTTTTTATGTTGTGTCTAGCATCGTGTGTGTGGAGTAAGGAGGAATCAAATACAATACCTTGGCTTCAAGCCCTCTGTACCTGCTCACCACCCTGCCTGACCATAAAGGCTGTTGGAAGGGCTGAATTGCTCCAGGCTTGCTTAGTGAAGGGCCGCACTGATCCCAGGGCACACCTTGGGGAGAAGGCTAGCAGTACTGTGGTGGTGGCAGCCTGAGGTCTTTGGTGACTCTTAGCTTTCTATCGCTGTGATAAAACACCATGACCAAAAGCAACTTGGGGAGGGAAGGGATTCTTGCAGTTTAGAATTCTCAAGTCACGCACCCCATTATTGAGGGAAGTCAGGGCAGGACCTCAAGGCAGACGCCTGAAGGCAGGGGCTAAATAAACCAGAGGCCATAGAGGGATGCTGCTTACTCACTTGCTTCCCATGGCTTGCTTAGCCTACTCTCTTATACCCTCCAGGATCACCAGCCTAGGAGTGGTACTGCCCACAGTGGGCTGTGCTCTCCCACAGCAATCATCAGTCAAGAAAACATTCCACAGACTTGCTTGCAGGCCAGTATGATGGAGGCATCGTCTCAATTAGGATTCCCTCTTTCCAGACATGTCTAGGCTTGTACAAGTTGCCAAAACCAACCAGTGCAGTGACAAGACTTTACACCAAGTGCCAGGCAGAGTCCGTGTGGGTTAGGTGCAGTGAGGGATGGTGGGAAAGAGTATGCACTGAGTATGCAACATGGGTAGAAAGGGCAGGAAGTCAGGCAGAAAGCAACAAGAACATGACTGTGGAAGGCTGGGCAGAGCACGGGGCTCAGTTTGGCTTTTAACGTAAAGCACACATTAGCATAGCATCTCCCACCTTAGCCATTTTGCAGTGTGCAGCTCAGTGGCATTCTGTGCATTCCATGGCTGTGTCATGGTTGCTGTCCATCTGTGGAATTGCTTCATCTTGCAAAATAAAAACTCTTCACTAACCTGCTTTCCATCTCATGTAAATGAATCAAATATATATATATATATATATATATATATATATATATATATATATATATATACACACACATATATTAATGATTAGTTTATTTTATATATCTTTAAGGTACACCTATCCACCTTGAGTTGGAATTTTTTCTATCTTCTTTCTCTCTCTAAAGACAAGATCTCATATAGCCTAGGCAGGCTTCCTAGGGTGGCCTTGAACTCTTGATTCTCTGCCCCTGCCTTTCAGTGCCGGAATTGCAGGTGTGTAGTCCTACAAAGCTGAACAATATTGCATTGCAGTAGATGCCATGTGATGTTTGCTCATCTGTCTGCTGACAGTCACTTGAGGGATTTCCACGTTGGGGCTATTACGAACAATGATACTAAGTGTTGGTATTCGGCTGCTCTGAAGCCCAACCCCTGGGTCAAAAAGGCAGCCTCTTGGGGGTGTGACCCATGCTCGCGCATGCGTGCCTAGCCTCACCCCTGTGCGCAGGTGCGAAAGCCTGGGTCGCCCGCCATTCGCGTCACCAGCGTCTGACGCACCTACGCGAGCCGTCTGCGCATGAGCAGCGTGGCCTTTAAAAGTCAGAGGCGCCATTCCAGCGCTCCTCTTTCTCCTCCCCCCTCCTCACGTTTCCTCAGGCCCGTGAGCACACCCCTCTAATAAATCTTCTTGCGTGGGTTCGTTTGTGTCTCGTGTCTTTCCACACGCGCCAAAAACCACAACACTAAGCATAGGTGGACAAGGACCTCTTCAGGACTTCTAAGGAATTTCTTTTGAAAACAGAGCCAGAAAGAGGATTGCTGGATCACATAGGAAGTCTACTTTAATCTTTACAGGTACCACGGTACCGTTCTCCACTCTCACCGACAGTGTAAGACTTTCTCATTTCTCCATGTCTCCCACAACATCTACTTCTTTCCCTCCTCCGCCATCTCCTCTTCTCCTCCCCACTTCTTCCTTTCCCCTCTATAGGGAACTGAACCCAGGGCCACATACTAGGCACTCACTCTACCACTGGGACATTTTTTTCTCCTTTTAAATTATGTGTTTGTGGGGGGCGTGCATTCCTGTTGAGTATAGGTGCCCCTTGGAGGCTGGGAGAAGGCACTGGATGCCCCTGAGCTGGAGTTACAGCTGGTGGTGAGCCACCTGTGGTAGGCGCTAGGAACTGAACTCGGGTCTTCTGTGAGAGCAATATTTGCTCTAAATCACTGCTCTAAGTCATTTCTCCAGCTCCATTTCCCCTTCCTCTTTTTGTGAGTGGTCATTCTACTGGGTATAAGGTGTTATCTCATAGTGGCTTTGAATTTTATTTTCTAATAATGAGAACATGTACACAATTTTCACGTCATTGGCCACTATTTATACATTCTTTTTGAAGACATGTTTGTTCAAGTCCTTTGCCCAATTTAAATTCTTTTTTTCGTTTCTTTTTGGAGACATAGTCTCACTGTGTAGTCCAAGCTGGCTTCACACTCTCCAACCTCCTTGATCAGACCCCCGGGAGCTTAGATTACAGGATGCACCATTCGAGTCTTTTGCTTATTTTCCAATCAGGTGGTTTCTATTATTGAAATGTAACAGGTTTTTGTTTCTTTCTTTTTTATTGTTTCTACATAGGGAAATTCTGGCTTCGGAATCCTTTTCGGAGACATGACCTGCAAATATTTGACCTGCAAATATTTCCTTTTATTCCATGGTGTAAGCCACTGGAGGCACACAGTGGCCAGCCCCTCCCTGAGGGCCTCCAACTGCCAGGTTCCACCCACAGAGCATTTTAACCGCCCTAATGGCTGGCTTCAACCCCCACACCTACAGAGTAAAAAGCCCAAGCTCTGGACTTGAAATCAACCAATCCCCAACCTGGAAAGCTTCACCCTGAAAAGTACCACCCCTTTCCCTAAGAAACTATATAAACCCTGTCTTCTGCTCAGTTCCCTGTTGTTTCTTGCCCAAGCAGAAGCAGCCACCCTCTTGGTTTTTTCCTCCTGATAAATCTCTTGTGTGAGGTTTGTTGTGCAGTGTGGTATCCTTTGGCTTCCAACTGTCAGGATACTTTTCCATCTGAGCTGATAGTTACACACATGGGTAACTCAAGCCTCCATTGTTGTACCCTCAAAGGAGCAGATTTAATTGCGATGTGACCCAAACTGTCTCATTTTCCTTTTTTGTGTGTGCTTTTGGCCACGTCCATGAAATCATTGCCAAGGCTAATGTTATATGATTTTCCTCTACTTTTTATTCTAATAATCTTATAGTTTTGGGTTTCAACTTAATATTTTAATTGCCCTTAATATTTGCCTCTGGTATATAAGAAAGATTCAGCTTTCGTGTTTTGCATGCAGATAGCTGGTCTTTCCAACATGAGGTTGAAAAGACTGATCATTTCCTTATTGAATGGGTTTTGGTCCCCTTGTCAAAAACTCTTCTCACTTCTGTTACCTCAGAGTCACCAGTCTTCCCTCGAGCATGCTTCCCTTCTAGGGTAAAGAAGCACATTTCCTCCAGTCTCTAATCATGACTCTTACAAACAAGCCATTAATAATAATCTTTTATCTGTCTCTAGCTTTCCTTTCAGTTCTACAAGTTTGGCACTAACCCAGCATTTAAAATATCATCTAGAGAAACACACACATCACACACACACATATATATACATATCCATATACAAACACACACACATATACATATATGCACACACATATACAGCACATGCACACACACACACTCACACATGCACACACTGTTGTTTTGAGGCAGGCAGAACTTTATCCTTGAGTTCCCAGAAGGAGCCACTAGTTACAACCTTGGAGCCTATTTTGTTTGTAGTTTCTAGTATTCTAACGGCCTGCAGATTCCTCCCGTCTCTAAGACAAATGGTGACATCTGACTGGCTATGGGCTTAGAGGCAAACACTCAAGAACCTGAACAGATTCCTCAGCAAAAGAAGGAGGAAGGGGGGGGGAACAGAGGGGGAAGAGGAAGGGGTGGAAGGGGAGAGAGAAAAGGGGAGGGGGAGGCAGCGTGAGAGCATTCTGAACTCCGCAGTATGTGCGGGTATTCTGCAACTTGGCATGGGGAGGAACAGCAATATACAGAGAGGAGGGACACCTTATCTAATGTGAGAATATGGGACATGAGTCTTACCCACTCTTTCTCATGGAACAGTGTCTTCTGTAGTTGGCATCACATGAGTATAGTCCTGTGACTGGTTGGCCATGGGTCCTGATTCTGGGGTTGAGTATTAGAAAGTAATTATACCTCTTATGCTGTGGGATAATGCTCTTGCACACTGTAAAGATTTGTCACTTGTATGGGTTTAATAAAATTGATTGTCCAGTAGCCAGGTAGGAAGTATAGGTGGGTGACCAGACTAAGAAAATTCTGGGAAGAGGAAAGGCAGAGATGCAGAGGAAGCAAGATGAGAATGCCTTACTGAGAAAAGGTACTAAGCCATGTGGCTAAACATAGATGAGAATTATGGGTTAATTTAAGTTGTAAGAGCTAGTTAGTAATAATCCTGAGCAATAAGCCAAACAGTTTATAATTAATATAAGCCTCTGTGTGTTTATTTGGGACTGAATGTCTACAGGAATGGGTGGGACAGAAACTTATGTTTATGATCCTAAGTAATTATTAGTAATAGAACTGATGCTCTAGCTTGCTTTCTATTGCTGTGGTAAAATACTGACCAAGCCAACTTGGAGGAGAAGAGGGTTTGGCTTACACTTCTGCATCACACTCCATTGCTGAGGGAAGTCAGGGCAGGAGTTGAGATTGGAACGTGGAGGCAGGAACTGAAGCTGAGGCCATGGAGGAACATTGCTGACAGGCTTGCTCAGCCTGCTTTCTTATACACCCCAGGACCACATGGCCAAGACTGGCATCACCCACAGTGGTCAGGCTCTTTCTACACCAATCATTAATCAATAAAATGTGCTAAAGGCATTCCATAGGCCAATCTGAGAGGGGCAATTCCTCATTTAAGGTTTTTTTTTATTTCTCTTGTGTCACGTTGACAGAAATTACCCAGCACAACTAGAATGTGAACCTTTGTCTGCCACATCTTAGTAGGCCTCTGTGATATACAGTGTAGGTGGGAAGCAAAGATGCTACTTTCCCGTCATCTCTGAAACTCACCCGATGATGGGGACTCCACCAAGTGGTTCTGACTGTGGGCTATCCTAGGCTATTCACTTACCCTCCATTGACTTTCTTACAGAAGGACAGAAAATATGAGTTACTTGGACATTTCATTCTCTCTGATAACTAGCCCACTCCTCAGGAAACAGAAGCCAGCTTTTCTTCTTCACTGGGCCTGAGGATTTCCTGGATTGGCCAATGGCTCTTTCCAATGCCTCTGAATATATCTGATCTGTATCTTCCTAGATTCAGGAATCAATGAACTCATGACTTTGACATGTCATGGCAGAAAACTAACTAACCACAAGTCTGAGAACTCTGGAATGGTGAGAATTAGATAGCAGGAAGCCTCTATTCTAAAAATTACCAAGATCAAAATGCCCTACTCACCATTTCTATAGAATCATAAAATCCTGGTAAACAGAAAAAAGCTTATGCCCCTGCAGGCTTCTTAACTCTGTGGCTCAGTTGATGGGGAATCTTTGTCAACCAATTATCTTTAAGAAGTGGGACCAAGTTAGAGTGTGGCTTTCTGGGACCTGGAGAAAAATGGCATGTGGCCCAGGTGCACTCTCTCTCTGTGGTTTCCTTGCAGCACAGCTGAGCTTGGACTTCTTGTTCCTGTTTCATGAGTTTTCCCCTTATAATAAAGAAAAATACAATTGTTTTATCTTTTTAGCTAGCCTGGCTATTTCCCGAATTGAGCTAACTTCAACAGTTGGCACCCATTGTGGGGCTCCTGTCTCCAGTGGTTCTAGCCAGCCACTGTCAGGCTCTGCGTGGTGCATTTGGGCATAGGATTCCCATGTGTCAACCCTGAGTAGCCATCTCAGAGCCACTCCTTGGCCATAGCGACTGTGCAGCTGGCTTCTGAGTCCAGTTTTTCCATGCCACAGAAACTCAGGTGGGACACAGGCTTTCCCGGGTGTCTCTCTTCAGCACTGCTGCCTTGCTATTCTTGTGCTTGTATGGCTGCTGATCAGTCATGGGCCTCCACAGAGCGCACAGTCTGTGATTTACACTGAATAACTGTTTTTAATTTGAGCATATCTTTCAGTATTTAATGCTAAAATCAGGTTCAAGCTGGCCATGTGGCTACAACTGTGCCACAACACCTACTGGTAGGTATTGGTTATTGCACCTACTCCAACTCAAACTCAACCACAGGTAAGATTTGTAATTTAAAAGGGCAAGATTACAGACAATTTAACAATCCAGGAGTTCAACAGCCTTTTTACTTATACCATGTACAATGTTATGCATGGTTTATATGATTTCCTTCCTACATCCCTCTATTTGATTCTGAGGATTAGCTTTGTCCTTCATGCTTTCTCCTTAAAAACATGGTTTGGTAATAGGGCCAAGAATGAGGCACTTTTAGAAAAGATACAGTCTTTACAGATTGATAATGACCAATTAAAAGGGAAATTCAGCACTGTGGAGAAGGATACAACCAATTTGACAAACAAAACCCAGTCAATGACAGAGGGTTCTGAGACATTGTCTGAGAAAATTCACACTGTTGAATGTATTAATCAGACTCTGTCGAATGGCTATGATAGATTGACTGATAGAAGAATGTCTCTCCAGGAAGGTAATAAACATGCTATAAGAATTATGTCCAAGGATGAGACATTACCTTTACTGGACAGACTTCACACCTTGAAATTCTCAATGAGGGCATTAGAACAGAACATTGGACAGCAGATCCAGACTTTACAAAAGGCAGTGGTAAAAAGATTTTAAAAGATTGAGGAATTTCTCAAATTTGGTGACCAGAGACAAATGGTACAAAGACAAAATTTAGCCTCATCAGTACGTATCAAACTCCAGGATAACTTACCCAGAGTTCTACCTACTTTTCCAGTGATATCATCAGAAAGAGCATCTGGCACCAAGTACCCTAAGGTAGTCAAAGAATATACACGGGAACCCATACGTATGACTTATCTAAAGGAAATTAAACAAGCAATAGTTTCTTATGGAATACATTCATCCTTCATTAGGAAAATGGTCAAAATGTGGGCTTCAAGCAACAAGGCAATGCCACAAGATTGGATTCAGTTAATCTCAGTGTTTCTAAAAAATGAACCTCAGCTGCTTTGGAAATGTTATTGGAGAGAAGAAGCAAAAATTTTAGAGCAACAAGGAAAACCGAAAGGACTTGAGATTTCCCAAGATCAAATTCTGGGTGAGGGACTCTACTCTGATCCTCAGGACCAGGCTCAGGCTCTTTACGATGAACACACCTCGTCCCTATGTAGCACAGCAGCTTTAAGTACTTGGGACAGGATTCAGAAACTAGGAGAGAGAACTGAAACACATATTAGGGTTAAACAGTGTCAGAGAGAACCCTTTAGTGACTTTTTACAAAGATTAACTAAGACACTACAAATAGGGGTAAAAGACCCAGGAGCTAGACGTGTACTAATTGAATCTTTGGCTTTTGAAAATGCCACCTTAGAATGCAAAAAGATCCTTGGGCCTTTAAAGGTCAGATCAGCACTAATGGATGAATGGATCTTACAATGAATGTTGAGACACTTGACTACAGTACTAAAGCTTGGGTAGGAAAAGCAATTTCCAATGGTATGAGGAGACATCCTTCACATGATGTTCTGGCTAGAACTCCAAATAAGAACTTTGAAAAAAACCCTATTGACTGCTCAGAAATTGTTTACAACTATACTAGACAATAATATTCAAACTTCACCATCACTTTACTTTTATAGGATCCCATAAAAACAACATTGCCCCCATGACAGCTGGAAGCAATTCTAGAAGACAATGTCCCCTCTCCCAACAAAGTTTGTCCTCAGGGTTGGGAACACTGTTTAGTGGTTGTTGATTATTACTTGTATAAGGTAGAGGGTTGGGGTGGAAACTATGTAGGTTCAGAGATTTAAAAAAAAAGGGGAAAAAATCAAATGGGATAATAGATAATTTGGTGAAAACTTATTCACAATAATAATAATAGTGGGTAATAGAGTGACTACTTGTGAGTTATTATTTATGCATAATTTACATTGGTATAGTTTTTTGTATATTGATACAAGTTCAAATTCTATTCATTATTTCTGTTTACAATATTTATACACCTATGCAAAGCTATTCTGTCAGATTGTATACATGCATGTTTCTACCTCTGTTTAGAACATTTTGTATATTGATACAATTTTTAGGATATATTTTCATATTGCATTATATATTATTCTTACCTCTGATCAAGATACTTATTGTTTACATTTTGAGGTCATTGTCCTCATTTGCTGCACATTTGCTTATAGATTATTTAATATTCTAACATGAAGTCTTAGTCTTTAAGTTATAAAGGTATTAAATATTATAGTTCAATAGTTGTTCATGTTTGTTATACATATAGTCAGATTAATTAGATTCTTTAGGTACATAGAGATTGTATTCTGCTTAGATAGGTAATCTTCAACCACATCAAGGATCTGTAGAACATGGCATTTAAATAATTTAGGGTTCTGTTGACATGAGACATGATTGCTCCTGACAGCACCAATATATTCCCAAGAGAATGTTGAGCACCAAAGAGACTCCATTCAGAGTTTGTTTTCTTCTTGGCACAACTGGCCTTTGGGCAAGGAACTGCCCATGCCTCAACCACTGACAAAGTACATGGTATCCAGACTGGATAAGCAGGACACAAGGAAAAGGACTGCCAAACCTTGCCAAGACAGGGTAAGATGGTTCTAAAAAATTCCCTGCCTCTGAAAATGGTCTGTCAGTTACATTAGGCCTTAGCCAAAGTTGGTTGCTTTGACATTGCAAATGAGACTCTAGGTGATTGCTTAGGTAGCCAATTGTCTCTATCATATATCACTCGCTTTGGAAGCTGCTTGATTGCACTCCCTGCCTACTCAAATAATTTTATCTCCTGTCTCAGGCCTTCGATGGGGTTAAAGATTAGATAGTTGTAGTTAACATCCTCTTATGATTTAGCCAAGCTTATTTCCAATGCAAGACTTAGACTCTTTGGAATAGAATGTTTATTAAAACATTTATCATGTGTTCCTTGTTTAATATTGTTTATGTTGGTTGTAATTTTATACTTGATATCTGTTCCTATCATATATAATTTTGTATTGGGTTTGGATCACTCTTATTTAGACAAAAAGGGGAGATGATGGGGAATCTTTGTCAACCAATTATCTTTAAGAGGTGGGACCAAGTTAGGGTGTGGCTTTCTGGGACCTGAGGAAAATGGCTTGTGGCCTAGGTGTGCTCTCTGTGTGGTTCCCACACAACACAACTGAGCTTGGACTTCTCCTTCCTGTTTCATGAGTTTCCCCCTTATAATAAATAAAAATATAATTGTTTTATCTTTTAGCTAGCCTGGTTATTTCCCAAATCAAGCTAACTTCAACACTAGTCACATCTCCTCTGATCTTTTTAAAGCTCAGGCACAAAGTTCAGTTCCATGAAACTCAGTTGGGAGCCATTCTTGCCATCATCTTTCCTGACCCTGCGTTTCCCTATGGATTACTGGAGCAACATTTAGCTGATCTGTAGCCATGCCTTCTTCCCCACCACCTCCACTACTCCTGCGCCCCCAGGCCCTGCCACCCACCTTCGTCCCCACCATGTACTGCTTGCTTCTGCTGGTAGCTGTCCCTAATAGGGGCCTCCTTATGCATCTTCATCTGGACTTTGTCTATGCCATGAGCTTTGCCTTTGGCTGAACCTCCATGAATATAGTACATATTTGCCATATACTATATATTATAGATCAAATCTGTAAGAAGGACAATGTCCAACATTGATAGAGTTGAGTCCTCTGATTTGCTGTTCAGTTTTCTACTTCCATCCCATTCTTCACTCAACTTTCCCATCCTAACATCTAATAGAAAGAAAGCATTAAGTGTTAATATGTGACTATAGGCTTCAGCATGTCTCTTTGGCAATGACACAGTAACTATTAAAGCAATTCCTCAAGTATGCTGAACCCAGATCACTTCCCTCTCTCTCTCTCTCTCTTTCTTTCTTACTTTCTTTCTCTCTTTCTTTATTCCTCCCTCCCTCCCTCCCTTCCTTTTCCTTCCTTCCTTCCTTCCTAATTATTTTTCTTTCTTTTAGGTTTATTTGTTTTATTTTACATGAAGCTTTTACTTGCATGTGCACCACATGTGTGCCTGGTACCCCAGGGGGTCAGAAGAGGGTGTCAGATCACCTGAAACTAGAGTTACTGATAGTTGTGACCCACCACGTGGGTACTGGGACTCAAACCTGGGTCCTCTGCAAGGACAACCAGTGTTCTTAACCACTGAGGTCCACCCCCACCCCGAGTACTTTCTATTCACGTGTAAACACAGTTACAGAATATAGTTGTATGACTAGAATAAAATTCAATATAAATGGGCCACAGTGAAAAAAAGTACAATGGTTTTAAAAATATATAGAAAATAAGAAAATGTTCAGCCACATAATCAACTAGGTTTCATGAACTCAGGGACTTGGACCATGAGATCACGCTAGTCATATATCTTTGATGTTCCAGTTTCCACACCAGGCCAGGCAACTGGCAAGAGTTGGAACAGGGGTGACTCCTGCAAGAGTTGGACAGGGCGTCGGACTATAGGAAGACTGCAAAGAGGCCCTGCTTTGTTCTTGAGACCCTCCTTGTGCATACGACCACTTCTCATACCCTGGAGGACAAACAGCTCTATCAAATGTGTTCCAAGGAGCTGAAGCTAGGGCAGGAGGAGTAGTGTAGAAGCAGAGCGTGCTGAAGTTCAAAGTCAAGGTATGTGCCAATAGTATGTCCAATTACTATGTGTCAATTAACAATACAAATGTATACTTTTTATGTCAAAACTAAATGACTATACATCTAAACTTGGAAGAGCACGAAAACAAAAACAAAAACCCAACAAAACCTAGGGGGGAAGGTTAGCTTGCCTACCCAGGGAATGCACAGAATCGAATCCTCACTTCAGCACAGTGCTGCTGCCCCCCCCCCAGCTTCTGCCACTGTAGGTGGCAAACGAACCCCCAGGTCCTGGCTGACCCAAACTCTAAAGGCCAGTGAGGAAATGAGCAGCACCGGGAATGGGAATGTCTGCATCCACTCCCTCCCCCAAATAAAAGATCTGCAAAGAATTTCCTTGCACTATTTGGCAAGGGAAAGCAGCACCTGGAGGGTGAGTGAGGCTGGGAAGGCGTACAAGAAACGGAGTAAAGCAAGCCGGTTATAATAAAGCTTTGTCTCACTAATCTCCAGAGTCCAGCATTCTATCAGGAAAGACAGCTGCAAATGAGGAGAGGGGCTGATTAAAAACGCACGTCTGTGAGGACGGGAGGCACACACACCTTCCCGGATTCCCAAATCTTACCTTTCATTTGGATTAAGGGAAAAGACGACGACGACAACAACAACCTATCTTTCAGCAACTCAAAGTGGACTGTATGCATTAAAATAAGTGAGGACCGTGAAGGCAGAGCTATGAGAAATGAGAGACGCAATTATTCTTGGAAGCAGGAATTTTTCTCTTGCTTCAGTGCCGTGTGCTCGGCTGGAGGTTTCAGCCATTTTCTCTCAGGTAATTCTTCCGTACTGAGTCCCCAGCGCTGCCCAGGGGTGCTGTGGCCTCTGCTCCCTCGCGGGAGCTACACACAGCTGTGGATGGGCTTCTGTTAGGCAGCAGGGGCCTCGGGAGGGAGACACATTACTCGGAAGGAGGCAGAAAGCAGGAGAAATGAGGCAGCAATTGCATGGTGTTGCTTGTGCTAAGTAAAGGACGTTAAATAAAAAATTAAAACTAATACATTCACCTCGATAGCATCTCACCACTAATCTTAGGAAGTCATAGGTTAGAATAGTTTTCCCCAGAGAAAAAGCCGTAAAAGCCTGGAGGGTGAGTACACCCTCCCACGGTGGGTTTTGAAACAACCATGCTTGATATACAATGATTAACTGAGGAAAACAATTAATTTCTTTTTCTCTTTCTTTCTTTTTTGTAATGGACTAGGAAGTGTCTCCAAAAGGAATAATAGGTTGAGAACATTGTTGAGGAATTTTTTGTTTGTTTTTTTGTTTTGTTTTTCGAGACAGGGATTCTCTGTGTAGTTCTGGCTGTCCTGGAACTCGCTCTGTAGACCAGGCTGGCCTTGAACTCACAGAGATCTGCCTGCCTCTGCCTCCCGAGTGCTGGGATCAAAGGCGTGCATTGCCACCACCCAGCACTTAGGAATCTTTATAACACAATTCATGTTTTTCTGATGCCAGTCTCACCAGTCCAAGTAGAAGAGATGACATTGGGGCTTATTGGGGGCAATCAAAGGCTTGTTTGCTTTGTAACACCTAAGAGCAAAGCATCCCTCCACCCCACATGGGGATCCTTGCTCTACTTACTAGCTGCCTACTAGAGAAAATCAGAGTTAAGACACAGAACACTGAGATGCCAAGTTCACAGCTATGTGTGGATTCCTCACCTCTTTATATAATGCTCATGTGTCTCTAGCTCAATGGTTCTCAACCTTCCTAACACTGCTCCCTTTAATACAATTCCTCATATTGTGGTGACACTCCCAACCATAAAATGATTTTTGTTGCTACTTCATAACTGTAACTTTGCTATTATGAATTGCAATGTAAATAACTGTGTTTTCTGAGGGTCTTAGGTGAGCCCTGGGTGAGCCCCCCTCCCAACACACAAGGGGTCGCGACCCACAGATTGAGAACTGCTGCTCTAGCTGTTCCTTACTAAAGGTTAAGTGGTTGTGAAACCACAGGCAACAGGGAACCAACGGCTGTTGTTTTAAGCTCTCGGCCAAGCCTCTGACAGCTCCAGTGGCAGCTGAGGGTGGGCTGTCTCGGACCATCTGGAGGTTTTAATGTGCTCCACCCATCCCATGCCAATCTGCTTTGCCAGAGTCCCGGCCACCGTGCTTGAGACCTTTGCTGGGGAGCTGCGCTCTGTGGCCTCCTGCATCCCCCTCGCAGGTGCACTTGCGCCTTTTCCGGCTCTCACCTGCAGAACTATTATTACTTGCTTGTTGCTGCATGTTGCTGACTCATACCCATAGGAAAAAAGTAATTTCATCTTCAACACCTCTTCCCTGTCATTTAAGGCATATGGAAATGAAAGGCAGATTTAGGCATCTACTCTCCGCTATAACTCTGAGGCCACCATACAGATTCATTAAAAATGAAGATGCAAGTGCTATTTTATTTTACTTCTATTTATAGCTGTAACCATACCAAAGCCAGCTTGCAGGATACCTTTGTGCCTTTCAAATCCCAAACCATATTCCAAGAAAGGATACACATTTCATGTTTGAATTGGCAATAATGTGGCATTCATGTACATACAATGTTTTAAATAAAGATGTTTCACGCATGTTTTATTTCTGACACCTCCTGATTTCACAGATTTTAGGTTACAGCACAGGCAAATCCCTCTGAAGATGTTTTCAGGGCCTTTCCCCTTCCTAGCAGCATGGAATTTTAATTTTTTTTATTTTTTGTTTCTTTTAACTTAAACTGAGGAGTATGCAAGCGAGTGTGCTCTCTCTGCCAGGAGGGCTGCCAAGTGCAAGGCCAAGCCTGGGGGGAGGGGGAGAGCCGAGCTGGGCAGACTCAGAGAGCTGAAGAGAACCGATGGGGCCCTTTTGCTTTGTCATTCCTCACGGGTCATTTCCTTCCCTTCTTTTCCATTTTATAACTGAGGACAAGTGCGACCTACTTATTTCACAGAACGACTGAATCTCCAATGAGCAGGAAGCTTGAGGGTCGTCTGAGCCAAACTCCCACCAGCTCTGCAACAGATTCAGAAGCTCTCTTCTCCAGCGACTTTCCCAACAGCCCCTGAGCCCACAAACGAGGTTTTTGGAGTCAGGCAATTCCGGTTCTAGCATCCCGGCAAGTCACCTAGCATTTCTGAGCCCCGGTCTCATCTGCTAAATGGCCCCGATAACCGCTAATTCGTAGGCTCGTGGGAACCAAATAAGTACCTACTGTATACACAATCAGCACTCAGGGCTGAATGGAGGGTAGCAAAGTGGTTCAATGGGACCTGAACCTATGCTTTCCTGAGAGACTCCGGGCAGTACTTTTTCCACGGCACTGTACTGTCTTTCTCTCGCAACGTCTCAAAAACCACTGAAAAAGTATCTGTGGAGTGCTGCACACGCTGTCTGGTAGACTGTAAACGATGTTATTCATAACAATACCTCGTGCAGTCAGTGCTCACGAATCTACAGTGTGCTTTCACAAGGGGGGAAAGTACCCCCGCCAACGTGTAGTCTCCTGATGACTAGCAGCAGGCGGGAGGAGGAGGAGGAGAGGCTTTGAAAGAGGTCTATTAGCGATACAAATGTGAAGTCATCTGCCCTTGTTAAGAGCATAAGAAACCTCAGGACCAACTAGGTAACAACGCTGATCTAGTCCCGCTTTAGATCTTCCTGAGTCAGAAAACCAGAGCAGCAGAGTAAAGCAGATCCGGGAGAGAAACCGTCGGGATCAGATGACTGTGGGTTTTGTCCCCAGGAAGGCAGTTATTTGCATATGGGTGAATTTTCACGCATCAACTGGATTGGGGCCATGATTTACCAGTACTTAATGGCAGGAACCAGGATGTGCTCATGGGCGGGAACCCAAACAAGTAGTTAGGAGAAGTCAGGGACGACTGTCTCCATGGAGAATGGGAAACCTGTAACAACAGAAACCCCCTACCTCGACTTCCTCACCACCTTCCCAAACAGATCCTTGCGGGACAATGTTCCCAGGTGGACAGTGCTCCAAAGCGACTTTCGGAACCGGAGAAAATAGAGCGTGCACTTTTAACCCGTTTCATTGTTTCTTTCGTGCAAGAAGGCGAAGGAACATACCTTTTCTGTTGGGGGGAAAACGGACTCTCTGAAAGGCAGCTCCCTCAGAAATGGATTTCTAAAGCTCCGCCTCTGCTAACCATGATCCTAACTTTATGGATGTAGGGGAATTAGAATCCTACGCGGTTATCAGCTATTTTAAGCTAATACCCAAACAGATACACTTGTGACACCTCATGATTTCTCCTTATCTACAGGCAAAACTCCAAACAGGCCCTTTCCTTGGCTTTCTCTACTTAAATCTGCATTTGTCTGGCAGCAAATCTGAAAAAGGAGGCTGATGCAGGTAGGCTAAGTGGGAAAAGGACCCATCAGGCAAGCAGAAGACCGTGGGGGTGGGGCTACTGTGGGGATGTTCGAAGATTAGGAGATCTGTGCTGGAGGGAGCCCAAAAAAGCCCAGTTTGTGTTTCAGAGTCCAAATTTGGTTGATGTATTTTTGAAGCTTTTAAAGGTTAACTCACATGCTGTAATACATTATAGAATGATACAAAGTTGAATTTTACTGAGCCAGTCAAGAGGCTGGCTTGAATCTGCTATTTAGAACCGAGAGAGACAGTACAATTTACATGTGTGAGAATGTGCGAATAATTTTACCTTCTGTTGTTTTTAAAAACCACCTTGGGCTATGGTTTTTAAATGGAGACATGAGAAGATCTGTTGGGGTTCCCATAGCAACACTGACTTATCTTAACTGCCCTGTTGTAGATAATACTTTCATGACGGTTTTGGCTTTTACATGTAGACTTTAATTATGAAATACAAGTGAGTTAAGAGTCTTGGGCGAATTCTGACTCTTCCATTTACTGATGTGTGCGTATTTAAACAGAAACCTTGCAGGCTGTACTTCTGAGGACCCTACAACCAAGAACGAATTCATTCCCTAATCAGACTGATCACTGACCTCACTCCACTTTAGATGCCATAGGCAAGTCTTCAACAAATCTCTCTAAACATGTTTGTAAACCATCACAGCAGGAATGAAACAGAAGGGAACCAACCAACTTGGATGGCTCCAGTCCCGAGACTAGAGGTCACATCCTCTAGTCTGTTTACAAGCTAACCTGCCCCAGCTCTGCACCATCCCTCACCAATGTCCTGTACAGACTGATGGAATTTGAACATTTGGAGAACAGAGAGTCAAGGTTGAGTCCGAGGCCCACCTCCTCCCAGAAGCTTGATTCCTCCCCTCTTTCCCCCACAGCTTCTTTCTCCTTAGAAGGGTGAGTGTTGCCACCTGCACTGTGTGATGTGGTGACGTCTGAGTACTTTCTTTGAAGCTGGTTCCTTGAGGCACTTTGTCTGACCCCATGTGTTCTGAGGATACCATCAATTAAGCTGTTCTGCCATGGTGTACTAAGGGGTCAACCTGCTATCAAACTTGGGGTTACAATTTGTGCCCCAAGTTAGGTTTGCCATCTGTCCTCAATAAGTCAATTAAGAGAAGCAAACTTGCTGCTGGGTGTGGTGGCGCATGCCTTTAATCTCATCTCTAGGGAGGCAGAGGTAGGGAGATCTCTGTGAGTTTGAGGCCAGCCTGGTTTACAGAGCAAGTTCTAGGTCAGCCAGTGCTATAGAGTATGACCCTGTCTCCAAAAAAAAAAAAAAAAAAAGCCAAATTAAGGTGGAAACCAGAAAAAGATTTACTCAATGTGGCCACATTGGAAGAGGGACAGAGACACTAAGAAACCCCAAGTTGGTCTAAATCTTCCAGAATGAGACTGAAGTTTAAATGGGGGCCAAGGACAGGCACATCTAAGCAGTCTCATCAAGGTGCGGGCCTGTCAGGTGTTGACACACCCTTGTGAGGACTTCAGTCTTGTCTTGTAGGGTGGTGAGCTGAGGTGTTAGAACTGTGGAATCTGATCTCTTCCTGGTAGACAAGTCGTCACGTTCCCCACCCGACCCCTGCTGGTGCCCTTTCCTTCCTCCAGCATGAGATTCCTGGGGCAAGTCCCACTTTTTTGAGGTTCACGGTTTCAACAGCCTGACGGGCAGACCGAGAGACACAAGCGCATCTTTGGAATATCCTCATTTCTAACGGGTGACAAACCCACAATCCCCAATGGACTCATTCCATTCTTCTGGGAAACCAACTTCTAAGTGATTTGAAAAGTTTCACGTCTGGAAATCTGAGAACCCTGGAGACCAGGGCAGGAGGATCATGCCCTGTGTTGAGGCTAGCCTGGGCTACAAGTCAGACTGTTTCACATAAGCAAACAAGTAAGTAAAGAAAAACCTTTGCGCCTGGATTTTTCCAGACCACAGCTTTCAGAACTGTGCATTTCCTCCAGGCAAGCTCATCTGCTCGTTGCTTGGACCAGAGTTCGTGGAGGCCAGCCCCTGAGCAGCGCTTGGACCAGAGTTCATGGAGGCGAGCCCTGAGAAGAACTGCTTTGATAGCATGCCCTCGGCTCTCTATTTAAACTGTGATCTCACTTCAGAACCCCAAAGACTGGACTTGGGGAGATCTCCTGGATTTCTCTGTCCCGCTTCCCAATGTGTCCACATTGAATAAGTCTCCTTTTTCTGCTTTACTTTGGCTCTTTTAATTGACTTACTGAAGATGGGTAACCAGTCCTGACTTGGGGCACAAGTTATGACCCCAAAGTTTGATAATACATCATGCATATATTCAGCAAGCACTGCATAATGAGAGACTTGTTCTAGGAACTCTATTTTTACTAGGGGAATTAGCAAGCCAACATATTTTCTTTCTGAAGCAAGGGAACAAATACATTTCTATTTGTTAGGAAAATTTTCTTGAATGTATGTGTTAGATTCTGTGATAAAATACCCTGGCAGTGGGCCTAGAGAGATGGCTTAGGGTTTAAGATCACTGGCTGCTCCTCCAGAAGATTCCCAGTGCTCACGTGACAGCTCTGTCATGTAGTAGTTTCCTTCTAGATTGAATCATTCCATATCCAAGAGACAAGACAAAAAAGTAGGTGACAAAATGGCTTCAGGAAGTCCCTAAAGCTGACTGGATTCACTAGGCCCTTCCCTCCCAGAGTAAACAGTAAAGACAGGCCAAAGCTCAAAGAAGCAGAGACCAGTGGAGCTGCCCAGAAGAGGTTCAGATCAACTGAGGCACCTGGAAAGGACACTCTCCATCTGCTGAGCAGCCTGCAGGCTGTGCAGGGTGCTTCAGGTCCAACTTCTGTGAGCTACCCTGCTTGGTAGGCTTTGGTGAACAGCTGTCCTTGAGTCAGGTAAGGAACCCCTCACCCATATTTCTGTAAGTGACCCCAATAACACTCATTAGTTCACTGAGTTGGACTTTGGTGGTCTCCGTACTTTATTCTGTCATAGGTTCCCCATCTGGGGTGAGGAAATGAGTGTGTACTGCCTCTTCTGTCATACAACAGGCTCACAGACACCTACACCTCCAGGTGCAGAGGATCCAAAGCCTGCAGTGAGTTTTTCTCTGTTCTGACAATAAGCCCCCGAATCACAACACAGAGACTTATTGCTAATTATGAAAGCACGGCCTTAGCTTAGGCTTGTTCCTAACTAGTTCTTATAACTTAAATCAACCCATATCTTTGAATCTATGTTCTTTTATGTGGCTTGGTTACTTTTACTCTGTACTGCCCATCCTGCTTCCTCTTTGTCTGTCTGGTGACTCCCTTCTTCTTCTTCCCAGCATCCTGTGTGCCTGAAAATCCTGCCTAGCTATTGGCCATTCGGTTTTGTATTAAATCAATCAGAATGACACATCTTCACAGTGTACAAAAAGACTCTTCCACAGCAAGCACCCTCTGCAGGCAGAGACACTGATGGCCTCTGCAGGCACTAGGCATGCACACGGTGCACAGACACACATTCGGGGAAAACCACACCTATAAAATAAAATAAAGTACTCCAACAAAAGCAACTTAGGGGAGAACAGGTTTATTTTAGCTCACAAATCCAGATCAGAGTCCAGCAGGTTACAACAGGACAATCAGGAATGTGAAGCAGCTGGTCACATCCACAGCCAAGAGCAGAGAGAAGAACGAGCCCAGGTGTGCCAGGGCTCAACTCATTGCTTCTGCTTTTACTCAGTTCAGGGCCCCAGCCCAGGGAATGGTACTGCCCACCGTAGGCAACTCTGTTCACATCAAGTGACGTAATTAAGACGAACTCCCGGACAACTGACAGTCTGGAGACTCTTCCCAGGCAAGGCTAGATTGTGTCGGGCTGGCATGAAAACTGACACGTGTCTCAGCGATCTGCACATCTAAGAAGAGCCCGAAAGTGACTTGACAAGGACCACACTTCCCCATTTTTGGGAAGGAAGAGAAACCAAAATTGTATTTCAGACAAAATTGTATGGGGAGAGGGATAAAAAGGGGAGTTGGAGAAAATATATTCAAACAAAACAAAAAACAATAAACCTTCATCCTGGGCTTGCGCTGCTCTCCTGCTACTGACTGATAGTAGAGGGGAGTTTGACTGTTTGGGAATGCTTTACTACACCCAATAATAAAGAAGACAATTTTTTCCACTTCTAAAAAAAATGAACAGGTTACATTTCCTAGTAATTTAATTCAAAGTCATAAAATTCAAGGGAGCATGGCTAGATGAAACAAAATCAAACAAACATGTGTTTCAAGTCCTGAAACAACAAGGGTGGGCCATCCTTCAAGTCACTTCTGGGCACTTAGAATGTCCTCAGAGCTCAGACAGCAGAACGGCAGGGCCACAGACGTTCTTCTCATCGGCTCTGCAAAGAAGCCAACATCTCACCCTGGTTTCATACCTTACCATGACACACAGCCCAGTCACAAGAAAAGGGTGAACATGCTAACTTTGGCTCCTCTGAGTCCAGGGAAATGGCTTCTGGAACTTTCCCTGGACCCACACTCGGTGCATTGCCACTTGTTTCTTCCTGTTAACTTGCAAGCGATGATCGACCAGATTTTGCTTTTCATGTAATCCAGCCTCGCAGAACATGCGGTGGATTTCCCCTTTGAGACAAAAGTAGCTGTCAAAGATCTAACACGTGATAGGCAAGAGGGGAGGTAAGGACCAATAAGACACCATGGAGGTCTGTTCATCCGAGTTGTTTATACCAAGAAGCACTACACAGCTGCGTGAAGGAAACCCACAAATCCAAGTGGGGCTCTCTTATGTCCCCCATATATTGCAAGTATGAACAGGCTTACAGGGCCAGCAGATTAGGCAGATTATCGTGAGTTGAGCTATGGCTAGAGCTTTCAATATTTTGAAATGTGTCTCCTTCACGAGCCTTTGTTTTCCAACCCAAAATTACATATTATACAAGGTTCTTTAAGTTTGGGGAAACCCTTGGATGCAGGATCCACGTGGTGCTGTCAGAAGTACTTAAGTCAAGAAATTGAATAGTGAGAACTTATTTTCTTTAGACTAAGAAAAGTACAATTCTCTCCCATGGCTGGGGCATATCCAGGCTAACAATATCCCCAAAACTGCACCCTGCACCTTCACTCTAGCGTAAGAGTGAAGCAAGCGGCCTTTGGAAGGGATTTTAACTGGAAGAAGATTAGGAGGCAGAGGCCATCTGCACGCTTTTCTGTGGGAGCATCGTGGGCACCAGGGCATGAAGACGGCCGGTGTCACTGCTGAGGCCTCGTGTTCACAGGCTCTGAGGATCTCCCTGCAAGCGATTATCTGAGGAGACTTTCACAGCTCTTCATTTACCTTGGGTGATAGGGCAGCATACCTTTTGTAAAGAAATAGGCTCTGGTACCATCTCCTCGGACATAAAAATTTTCAGATAAACAATGCCCTAAAAATAATAATAATAAAGAAAAATTTGATAATTCCTTAAAAAACAAGATAAACCAAAATAATTTGACATGAGATAGTTTTATATTCTCAAAACACATTCAAATAACTTAGAACTGAGTATATTATTACCTTTTAAAAGTTTATTTTTACTTATGTAAATATGTGTCTGTGTACAGGTATATGCACATGTGTGTGGTTGCCTAAGGACACCAGAAGAAGGGATTGGATCCCCTGGAGCTGCAGTTATAGGTGAGCTGCCTGGTGTGGGTACTGGGAACCAAACTCCCATCTACTTCAAGAGCACTTAACCACTGAGCCACCCCTCCAGCTCCTATTACCTTTTTTAAAACGAAGCTGAGCATTATCATATCTTCCAAGATCCCGAAATAATAGCATTCCCCCAGGCTTCAGCAACTTGGACAGTCGGTCAACAACAGCTTGCATCCTTGGAAAGCAAAGTAAGATAACCTGTATGGGAACGTTTTATATGCTAGGGTCAACCTTCCTGGAGACAGAATAAGATCTCAAGAAGCCAAAGAAATCAAACATGTAACAGAAAAACAAAAGAAAACAAACCACAAAAATAAACAAACAAAAACCCAAAAAGCAAAATAAAACAAAAACCAAACCCGTTTAAAAAAAAGTATCCAATGGAACTGAATTCAGAAGTCTAGTGTTTCAAGAGCTAAACTGTAAGCGGAGACTGCTTGTTCATTTTCCAGCCTCCCAGACCCAAATAATCATACAGAAACTATATTAATTATAACACTGACCAATGGCTCAAGCATATTTCTAACTAGCCCTTGTTAAATTAACCTATTTTTATTATTTGTATTTTACCATGAGGCTCATGATTTGTTACCTCTTGCTTCTTGGGCAACTACATGGTGCCTGCCTCCTTCAGCAGCTACATGGCGTCTCTTTGACTCTGCCTACTCTTTCTATATATCTCTTCCAGCCTGGCTATATTCTGTCCTGCCATAGGCCAAAGCAGCTTTATTCACTAACCAATAAAAGCAACATATATAAAGAAGGACCTCCCACATCGCTGAACTCAGCTGGGAGCTTAAGAGCTTAACAATCCTGTGTCAAAGCTGAACTGCAAACCACAAACCTGTGATCCCAGACTCTGGGGCTAGAGCAGGAGGATCATGGGTTCCAGACCAGCCAAGGCTAGGGCCCAAGTACTAGGCAAGCCTCAGTCACATTGTGAGACCCTGTCTCAAACAAACTGAACAGATGACTCACCCACCTATCCACTTAGGTTTCTGACATTAAATACAGTAGGAGACATAGGTTCATTTTCTGCAAAATAAAACAATATGCCAGAGCCACCCCAAATTTATACAGCTAAACACCTTTCCTCCATGTTAATTCATTTCCTGGATGGCCTTCCTTCCTTCCTTCCTTCCCTCCTGTGTGTGCATATATAGTACTAATGAGTATGCACACACATGTCCACATATGTGTATAAACCCACAGCTGACATCGTGCAGGATCTCTCACCTAACTAGTCACCTTGCTCCCGGGTCCTGTCTCTGCCTCCTGAATGCTAGGATTATAGGCACATCCGTGGCTGGGTTTTCACCTGGGTTCTGGGAATCTGAACTGGGGTCCTCAGTCATTCTTGGCCTATTTTGACTGTACTCGCATCCCAATTCCCTGCTCAATACTGGGAGGCTCTGCTTTATTCTTGTTAATTCCTCGTCCTGCTTCTGCAGCATGCAATCAAATATGACTCAAACTAAATCTTGATGCAGCTTTTGGGTTCTGTGTTTATGGTCTGTGTTTTATGGACCAGAAAGATTGAGGCCTCTATCGATGCTGAGTGGCAGGCATTAGCTGCCCACAGAGCTCCACTGGAGGGGACTCATGGAGCCCATAGGGAATGACAATCAGGGTACAGAACTTTTAGTCACTGCCTGCTGAGGTGGGGAAGGGAAATGGCAGCCTACAGGGCAAGCCTTTGTTATCTCTTTTCTGTTTGTTTATTTGATTTCGGTTTTTAAGACAGGGTCTTATACTGTAGCCCAAGGTGGTCTGGAACTCACTGTAGGCCAGGCTGGCCTCGAACTTGCATTGGTCCTTCTGTCTCAGCCTCCTGAACGGTAGTGTTACACAGGTAAGCCACCACACCCAGATGTGCCTTTGCTTTATCTAAGCCAATTAAAGTTGCTGAGGCTTTCTTATTTTGAAAAGATGAGGCTAGTTCAGATAATTTATAAATTCCTTTCATTTAAGCAACATTCATGGCTGCCATGACAGTTCAGCTGGTAAGAGCATTTGCCACAAATTCTGGCAACTTGAGTTGGATCCCTTGGACCCATGTAAGTATAAAAGGGGAGAATTGACAATACAAAGTAGTCCTCTGGCCTCCACATACATGCTGTGAAGCACACAGGACCACATACACATCACAGACACACACAGACACACAGACACATATACATAATTTAAAAATCTTTTTTTTTGTTTTTGTTTTTGTTTTTGTGAGACAGGGTTTCTCTATGGCTTTGGAGACTGTCCTAGAACTAGCTCTTGTAGACCAGGCTGGTCTTGAACTCAAAGAGATCCACCTGCCTCTGCCTCCCGAGTACTGGGATTTAAGGCATGCACCACTGCCGCCCAGCTAAAAATCTTATAAAACTACATTTAGTGGAATAGTGGGTGAAATCCAGCTTCTACCATATTATAAAGAAAGCAGCCAGGTGATGATACATGCCTTTAATCCCAGCACTTAGGAGCCATTTGTAAGTTCAAGGCCAGCCAGGTCAGAGTGTGTTCCAGAACAGCCAGGGCTACACAGAGAAACCCTGTCTTGAAAAACAAAACGCAAACCAAAACAAAATAAGATTTAAAAAAATGGAAAGAAAGAAAAAGCAGAAAGGCAGAAAATAAAAGCTGCTATAAAATTAAGTCTGAACAGGGAGAAATGTGGCAGAAAGAGATCACGTTTAGGTGAAAAGCTCCTTTTAAAAACTGGAATATATACTGAGGTATCCATGGTACTTAACGTCCACGCTACCAAGCTCCGTGGAGGCATGCTGGCTCACCAGAGCCTGTGCGACCCTGAGCTCCAGTCCCAGCGCAAGAAAACGAGAAAGAAGCATAAATAGAGGAAGGGAAAATGATCCTCCCTTCACCTCAGCCCATCCTCATGCTGTGCGCACACCCTTGCTCTCTGGCAATAATAAAACATCTAAATCTTAAAAAATATTTCAAGGTAAATGTATTATGTACAGAACAAAATATCTGGAATTATTAGTAAAAAAAGGATAACATAAAAATGGAGGGAAAACAAATGATGCGCCTCACTCTGCAGCCGCTGTGTAAAGCCTCACCTAACATGGGCGTCTGTGCAGAGGGCAGGAGTGGGGGCTGCTCTCCTGACACTCCATGTCCTCTCAGGCTCCTGGGGACCACGGTGGGACCACGCTGGGGATGCAGCAGGGAAGAGGAACAGGACAAAGCCTGTCTTGGCTGCTTTCCCTGGTGCTGTGATAACACACTTTGACAGGAGCAACTTCAGAGAGGGAGGGTTTATTCTGGTTCATAGTGCAGGTTACAGACTACCATGGGGAAATCAAGGAGTCAGGAGCTTGACACATTTGGTCACACCCCGTCCAGTGCTCAGCTCGCTTTCTCTGTCTTACATAGTCTGGAATCCGCTGGCCAGGGCACGGTCCCTCCCATGGTAAGACGGGCCACTCCATGTAACCACATATGATTTATATGGTGTTGCAGATCAAACCAGGGTCTCCTGCATGCTAGGCATTTTCCCAACAGAGCTACATTTCAGCCTTGGGTTTTTGGTTCTTTTTGAAGCAGAGTTGCAAAATACTGCATTCTGGAGCATAAATGGTCATTAGTCCTTTTCTTCTTAGTTTTCTTCCTTTGAGGCAGAGTCTCACATACTCCAGGATGGCCTCAAACTCACTTAAACTCGTGATCTTTTCACCTTCACTTCCTGAAAGCTGGGACGGCTAAGGCTTGCCACCACCCTCCTGGGTGACTCCAGATTCTGTCAAGTTCACAACTGATATTAATCATCACGGCCCTGCTTCTTCTTTTTTTTTTTTTTTTGAGACAAGGTCTCACTATCCTGGACTGGCCTCGAACTCACAGAGCTCCACCTGCCTCTCCAAGTGCTGGGATGCCCAATCCTTTCTTTCTTTTGTGCACTTCAGTTGGTTACTATCCTTACCTGGCCCTGGACAGAGCGAGAGGAAAGGAAAAGAGACAAAAACAGACAGACATACAACAAAAACTCCCCAGTTTGCAGACTCCCCACTTGGCTTTTATTTACAGGAAGTCTCTTACATTTTCTTTTATTTCAGTGACAGAAAGACGGCTTTTTCTTCTGTAGTCTCTTATGAGTTATTTCCATTTAAGCTGCCATCCCCAGACTCAGGATCTAGCTTAATTACTTGCCATTTCTTTGTTTCTGCTGCCAATGAGTTACTCTTCTAGAATGCTCTTGGATGCACATTCACAATTACAGTCCTCAGTGATCCTACAGACACTGCTGAACTATTTATTTTTATTGCCTCTCTTCTATTGGCTCACCTTACTATTATTTAGTTAAAATGCCTCAAGGTGCTGTTTCTTTGTGTTGTCCAGTTGGTCTCAAACACCCGGGGCTCCAGCACCTTAATCACCCGAGTAGCTGGCCCACAGGCATACACCACTACACACAGATCATTCTACCTTATTTTTAGATCATTTTCATATAGACAAAAAAGTTGTGCTGACATGATACATTTGATTTTTATAATAAACAGAGTGAATGCTCTATTGTAAAGGTAATCATCCTAAGATATCTATTTTTCCTTCTTATTAATATTCAATTCAAATCACGATAAAATACATTATCAGAACAAATCTTAGTCTTACTACAGTCTTATTTAGAATCTACGCATTTCCTGTTTTAAGTACCCGTAAGAAATCTTGCTCTTTATCACCTATGTCATCCTTCTAATTATTCCTACACAGAAGCAACCCCAGTGCCGACACTTGGGCTAGTCTGCAGCTGTGCCAACAGATGAGCACATTATCAGGAAAGAGAGACATTGTGGAACTCGAGAGGGGAAAGTGGCTTAATGGAACCTAATCTATGCATCAGGTATAAATATAACTTTCTTTCTGATTGATTTGGGAATCAAATTTTCCCTCACTAAGTAATAAAGTGCTCAAGTACGATGGGAACTGAAAAGCCAGCAAGGGTCCTAGCAGCTTAGCACGTAGGACTCACGTTTCTGTAGGAAGGGATTACACTATCAAGCAAAAGGGATCTGATGCAGATCTGTGCCCTTTTCTCGGGGGCTGTGAAATCTCATAAAAGTACAAGTCCTGTGGGTGGGCATGGTGGTGCAGGCCTGTAATCTCAGCAGTGGGGAAGTTGAAGCAGGAGGGTCACTAGAAGTTTGAGGTCAGCCTGGGCTGGGTAGAGAGTTCAAGGTCAGCATAGGCTATACAGGCTAAATCAAAAATTAAAACCAACATCATATATACATAAGAACCTAAGTTATACTCAGGGCATCAGGGACACTCAGTAGACGAGCACATGTCGACGTGCACAAGATCGCAAGGTTAATTCACAGTAACACACTCACATACATAAACACATGCCCATAC
Source organism: Ondatra zibethicus (assembly GCA_004026605.1). Lineage (NCBI taxonomy): Eukaryota > Metazoa > Chordata > Mammalia > Rodentia > Cricetidae > Ondatra > Ondatra zibethicus. The sequence goes on along the minus strand of PVIU01010339.1, from coordinate 39,826 downwards.
AAATGAATAACGGCTCTCGATCCACCTTAGACCCTGCAGATCCAAGCAGCACACTCTGTCAAATCACTAGAGCCATGATTCCTCAGCAGACTCCTTACACTGCAAGTCAGAAGACCCCTCAATGGACCTGTGCGGAACCACACAGACTGCAGCCCACCTCTCCCCAAACACTCGAGAGGATGCTACGTCAAAGATGTTTGTTTCTGATCGCCCGTACAATCTCCCTCCTGGGAGTCTATCAGGCTGCTGTGCATCTGTAATTTCCTTGAAGCGCTGTCACTTTTAATAGGTATGTGTCTCGCCAGAAGATGCTCACTTCATTCCGACAGTGACAGAAAGCTTGCTAATGAAGCATTTGACCAGTTTCCTTCTTAAAAGTGTAAAGGCAGGAGAAGCTGCATTTAAAAGGCTGCATGTTAAACATAACGGAGTTCACTAAGTAATAAATTCAGGGATTGTCATTTTTGCTTTGATAGTTCTAAGAGCCACGGCTGATAAAGGAGCTTTCCACGCCAGCCTTGCCCTTTCGTCTTCATTTACCTGTCAGGGTGAATAGAAGAGAGCACAAAGACGAGGAGAATGACATCCAGGATCCCGTCCGGAAAAGGGTAGGCCAAGCCGTCATCGCACACATCATGAAGAAAGGCAGAACAGTGGGCCTCACTGTAGGACGCATGCGACTATCATGACGGAGGAACAAGAGGCAGGAGTTAGCGGGCCTCCAGAGGCGTTTTGTTTTTTCCTTATCTTTTCTATCTTTTTTAAAATAAAGGTTATTTTTTAAAAAATCCTTCCTTGGACCAGTGAGATGACCTGGGACTCACATGGTGGAAAGAGAACTGACCCCCCCCAAACTGCTCTCTCATCTCCACATGAGCCCCTGACATATATATTCTCTCCCCACAAAATAAATACATGTAATAAAAAATTAAATTTTTTCTCCCAGGCACCTTTCCTCTGTGAACTTGAATAAACTTCGTTCCTAGTTCAGTACTCTATAACTTATTTCAAGCTGCCCTAAAACAACAAAAACAAAGCCAGATGGTGTTTAATTCCAGGACTTGGGAGGCAGAGGAAGGTAGATCTCTGTGAGTTCAAGACTACCCAGGGGTACAAGAAATTTAATCTGTCTAAAAGAGAAACACAGCTCACACAAAGGTAATCCTAGCACTTGGGATCCCACGCCTTTAATCCCAGCACTAGGGAGGTGGAGACCGGAGTGACATGGATGGGAGGAGAGAAGAATATAAGGCAGGAGGAGACAGGGGCTCATTGCAGCTGAGGATGCAGTCTGAAGTAGTCATCAAAGGATGAAGTCTGAGGACGCAGTCTGACCATACAGCCTAAGGATTGGTAGAGACAAGATCTCCCCTTCGGTCTGAGGAGTCGGCAGAGATAAAAGGTCTCTGCAGTGGCTGCACTGCTTCTCTGATCTCTCAGCTTTCACCCCTAATATCTGACTCTGGGTTTTTATTATTAATACCAGTTAGAACCCGTGCTACAGTCACACAACTCTGCTACTAAAATCCACTCTTGTACACTGAAATGGGACGCTGTGCGAAGCGGTTCAGTAAGGCTATTTGTAGACAGCATTAGGGTGAAAGTCACTCCATAGGATTTGTCTATGGAATCAACAGCAGAAGGAAAGACATCAAACCCCCGTGTCATCCTGGGAAATGTGATTACTGGTATATTTGCCTTCTCCTCTATGCATTTTTGTTTTGAGAAATGTCTATAATAAACACTATTATTGTCCAAAACTAACTTTCAGCATTAACCATTTTTTTTTCTTTTTTGAGACAGGGTTTCTCTGAGTAGCCCTGGCTGTCCTGGAACTCACTATGTAGACCAGGCTGGCCTCAAACTCAGAGATCCACCTCGGCCTCTTAAGTACTGGGATTAAAAGTGTGTTTTATCACCTGGCCCAGCCAGTTTTAACTTTTGAAAGTTTTACTTAAATGTTTAACACACTTTTTTCTGGTTTGTTTGTAGTTACGTGTTTATGTGTACAGTAATACACGTGTGTATGGAGGCCACTGAACAACCTCAGCTATCTTTCCTCAAGTTCAGTTCATCTGAGTTTGGAGACAGGGTCTTCCCTGACCTGGTACTTGTCTAATAGTTTAAGCTGGGTGGCCATGAACTCAGGACTCTGTCTGTCTCTGCCGGCCCAGGACTGGGATCACAAGCACACATCACCACACCCAGCCTTTTGCGTGCAGGCTCTGAGGAACTGAACTCAGGTCCTCGGGTTCGCAAGGCAAGTACTTTTCTGACAGAGCTATCTCCCTGCATTCTTTGTGACAGAATTTCCTTCCGTCTGCTGCCTTCCATCCTAAAGAAGGTTAACCAGCATTCATGGATTTGTTCAGGAAGCCTGGGTTCCCCATGTTTTCTTCACAGTTTCTTAGATTTTCTTATTTCAAGAATTTCAACCTAACAAGCACCTACTATGTGCTAGACTATGTGTGTAAGGTGTTAGAGACAGGCATGAGTGATGGCTTCTTGGAGGTTTAACTAAAACATGGGGTAGGTGGTTGTTAAAATCTTGACTAATATTATTGGTATCCTTTGAACTTCATTCATGAACATGTACATGGACTGGATTTAAAAGATTTTTATGTTTAATTCTGTACATATGTGTGTGGGTTTGTGCATGAGATGAGAAGGCGTTGAATCCCAGGAGCTAGGTCTAGGTGGCTGTGAGTCACATCGAATGTGCCCTGGGAACCAAACTCAGCTCTTCCACAGAAACAGTATCTGCTCTTACCCACTGAGCCATCGGTCCAGCTAGGACACCTCTTCAAGTCAAAACAACCTCTACTGATTTAGGTTAAAAACAGGCATTCTATATAGGTAATATACTTTGACATCAGTTAAAATAGCTTCCAGAAGGCGCAAAAGCCCAGCTAAACAACATTATAGACGCACCTGATGCAGAAACATTTCAGAAGAATCAACCACTTCAAAAGTCAACAGACCTTTTAAAATTTTTTTAAATTTATTTTTATGTGTATAAGTGTTTTGCCTACATGCATGCCTGTGTCTGATGCCTTCACAGGCCAGAAGAGGACTCAGATCTCATTATAGATGGCAGTGAGCCACCATGTGGGAGCTGGGAATTGAACTTGGATCCTCTGGAAGAGCAGCAAGTGTTATCTCTTTAGGCCCCAAATTAGACGTTTTAAATGTATTTATTTATCCTATGTTAATAGGCATTTTGCCTGTGTGTATATTTAGGCACCATGTGCCTGCCTGATGCTCACAGAGTTGAGAAGCAGGAGTAAGATAGTTGTGAGCCCCATATGGGTGCTGTGGATTGAATCCAGGCCCTGTGGAAGAACAATCAGTGTTCTTAACTGTTAAACCAAGCTCTTCAGGCTTCTCAAGTTAGAACTTTTAAAAGTCTCTATTTATTTATTCATTTATTTAGTTTTTGGGTTTGTTTTGTTTTCTGTGACAAGATCTCACTATATAGCTCTGGCTGTCCTGGAACTCACTCTGTAGACCAGGCTAACCTTGAACTCACAGAAATTCATCTGCCTCTGCCTCCCAAGTGTTGGGATTAAAGGTATGTGCCACTACACCACCACCCAGCTCTCTCCTTGTTTTTAATTTATGTGTATATACGTGTGTGTGTGTGTGTGTGTAGGTTAGTGATCAATAGCAGCTATCCTTTTCAATTGCCCTTTATCTTATGTTTATGTTTCTCATTGAACTTAGAGCTCAGGGATTTGTCTAGGTTGGCTAGCCAAAAGTTCAAGGATCTTCCTGTCTCTGACTCCCCTGTGCTGGAATTACAGGCTCACACTGCATGCTGGCTTTTTAACGTTGGTGCTGGGATCTGAACTCAGGTCTTCCTGCTTGCATGATGAGCACTCTCCTGACAGTCACCCCTCAGCCCACGCCTCTCTTTAAAGACTATATAAGGCATACCTTTACAAGCTCCACCGCTTCAGAGGCAAAATCACAGCAATAAAGAAAGGATCCTGGAATGTTCCTATGCAAATGAAAAGGACATTTAGGTCCAGAGTCAGACATGTTCAAACTACAGAGGGTGTGACAAGCCCTTATCACTACCGGGTAACTCCGAAACTCCCATGCTGTGCTGAGGGCACCTGCCTGTGTCTCATGCTCACCCTCCCACCTTGTTCCTCGCTGAGGCCCAGCAGGCCCAGCTCTGCCTTCTCTAAGCCCCACATTCTTCCTTTATTTGCAACTTGTTTGGTTTTGAACCTTTCCAAACAGGTGCTCAACTGCTCTGGCAGGGCAGAAGCACATGCAGCATTAGCATGGCAATAAATGCAATTTCTCAAAGGGAATCAAACTCTAATACACAAATTCTTGGATATCTTTTCAAGATATTGTCAAGCGTTTATTGAACCAAGCATGAGACTATGAAGTAGGGAGTGAAGTTAACTAACTCAAATACTGAGATTCTGAGTTTGGAAGCCAATCAAACCTGCACGGGAATCCTGCTCCTGCCACTTCTTTTTGAATTTAACTTTTATGAAAATCAGTTTATTTATAGTATGTTAATAAAAGAAACTCTTATCTCTTACAGAGGAATGTTCGCCCATATGAAAATCTTGAGTAATTTTAATTGGCCTCCAAACTTAAACATATTCTATTTGGCCTTTATTTGAAACCCAGAAATGATGGCTGGACTCTGCATTGTTCATGGGCAGGCAGACACTACTAATTCCATGGGCCAGTGCCCTTGGTGAACGTCCTCTGCGTGCTTACAGCAAACAATCTTTGTATCATGCTGCTTAGAAAAGGTCTGAACTGCTGAAAACAGGTGGGTGAGTCACTGCGAAGTGACCGCAGAGGAGTGGGGCCTGGCTCTTGTGCTTTATATCTGGAGATGTCTGGCTTCATACAACTTTTAAAGGGGTGAGAGGACCAGCATCCCAAAGTGTCTGAGTCTTGAACATTTGATAGGGACAGGTTGGCATTGCTGAGGATCAGCATGGCATAAGGGTTTAAGGGTAGAAATCATAAGCAGAAATTGGAAGTGCAAACTGGCATGTGGCAGGAGGTAAAGGGAGGTTTGAAGTACAAACTAAGCCTCTTAATTTGATTCAAGAGACATTTCAGGCAAGGTGGACACCTAAGTAAATAAGGAATACAAGCAAAACTAGGAATTTAGAGCCTAGACTTAGATTACAGTCTTAAAGGCTACTTGCTGATAAATACTATAATTCACATATAATTAATTTGTTCTGCAGCACTAGGATTTGCACTCGACTTAAGATCGGTCCAAACAAGTAGAAGTATAACAGACAGGACTTGATTGTGAAGTTAACCAGCACTAAATCAAAGCAAAAGACTGCAGCGCTTGCTTCTGTTTTGTTTTTCATTCGTCCCCTATAAAAATGATGTATTGCTGGGCATAGGGGCACCCAACGCCCTGATCGCAGCACTTGGGAGGCTGAGGCAAGAACATTTGATGCTCAAGGCCAGTTTGGGCCACAGAGTGAGCTTCTGTCTCAAAAACAGAAAGGAAGAAGTGCGTAAGAACATCTTAGTGCTTTATTCCAGCATATACTCTGTGCTGCTCTATGAAACTCACATAACTGTGGTCTGTGAACTACCGAGTGCTGGATGCCTATGAATGTGCTCTGTTAGCACTCAGATGCACGTGTGATCTGTGGCTAATGATGAGAGGCCTCTGGAATCAGGCTGCCCTGGGCCTAACACTTGGCTCCTCCATTACAAAGTGATGTGTCTGGAGGACGGTTTCTTAATCTGTCCGTAACTCTGTTCCTTCATCTTTAAACAGAGACAAGTATGGTGTTTAAGGTAGTTATGAGGGCTGAATGGATCCACATGGTAAGGTTCTAAAAGACTCATGGCTCAGAAAAACAAGCACTCAACAGATGTCAGCCATTATTATAGCTGTTATTGCTATGATGATGATGATGATGATGAAACCTGCTTCTGACTCCTAGAAACTTAAACCTCAGATGACCCTCCAAAAATGTCTATATACTTCAGTGTCCTTCTGGACTCTAGTTCAGCTAATGCCTATGAGAGGCCTGCCACCCACCTTTGAGTAGTTACAGAGCACCTACTGAACCAGCCGCTAAAGGGAAGTATGTGCCATGTGTCCTATCAAGGTGACAGCCTGACCTCTGACTGCATCAGCATCCCAAGCTGCAGCTGTGTGACCACCCAATGACCTTCAAGAGCCTTTCTGTCAAGTCAGCTGACTGCCTTGGCTCTTCTCCCACTGGTGTACACGTCACTTCCACACCACCCCAGCAGCACTGTCTGGGAGGAGGGTAAGAAACAAATGATCCTTGGAGAATGATCTGACCCCTCAATTCCAACGGTCTAATTATGGTGAAATATTCTGAAAGTGTAACACATTAATCTTGGGGGTGGGGAGCTTAATTCCCCCTTTGGAAGGCTGGACACTCTTAGGCTTTTAAAGATGAATCATTTCCCCAGGTTAATAAGCACACCTGTAATCCCAATAATGGGCGATAAAGACAGGGGAATCTTGTTTGAGGCCAGTCTGATGGATATAGCAAGGCCTTGTTGGATGAGGGGAAAAAAGGAAAATGAGGAGGTGGAGAAGAGGAAGGGAAGGGGTGCAGAAGAGGGAGGGACTTAGAGCTTTCCAGTAGTTTACCAAAAGGAGAGCTGAGGCCAGGTGTGGTGGCACATGCCTTTAATTCCAGCACTTAGGAGGCAGAGGCAGGCCTGGTTTACAGAGTGAGGACAGCCAGGGCTATGCCGAGAGACCCTGCCTCAAAACACAGGAAAAAGGAAGAGAGAAAAGAGCAGAGAGAAGTGAGAGCACAACTCGCTGATGCAGAACTAATAACCAATCTCTGTTTAGGTCTTCTGTGGGGCTACCTGGAATATACAAAATAGAGAAATAAGAAATTTAAAAACAACATGCTTAGTAATAACTTGGGAACAGCCATAGAGTAACACAACCACTCGCCAGTATGGGGTCACTAGGGTAAAGAGACCTGGTCATGTGATACAGAAGAATAGAAAATTTCATCTTAGAAGCTGGGAAAGGGAAGACAAGAAAATAAGGACAAAGAGAAAGGCCATGCTCATTCGCCAGCACCTCCCTTCCCAGCCACAGCAGCTGCCAATAGATACCATTAGGGAAGCTCTGTCTGTTCCATTAGGTCTACAAGAGCGTCCAAGAATAGCCTGATGCATCTGAAGATGCATCTTGAATCAGAAGTGGCATAATGTTTGGCATTATACTAATAATTGTTGAATCAAGGTGGTGGGTTCACAGAAATTCACTGTACTGCTCTTTGCTTTCCAAAATGCTTTTACATAGTTGTAATTGAAAGATAAAAAGATCATATGTTAGGTTAAAGAATGTGTATGCAGACTGGGAACTGCACAGTAGCTATGTGGGAGTGACAGGGACCCTCACCGCCTCCTGTTGGAAGTTTTCAGAAATGCACTCATGTTGATTTTAGTGGGGAAAATAATGTGAAAGGTATCGTGCAAACTTAGAGAACTGGAGAGACCAGAGGAGGCAAAAGGTATAGAGAGTTTGTAAGGGTGGCCTCATCACAGGAACACTAAAACACTCAGGTGAGACTGATGGTGGCCTCAAAGGGCAGGTAGGAGGACATTTGTGTTGTCCCCATCTATTTCTGCTTTCCTGCTTGTGGTCAGCACTACCACTCCAAATGACTTTGAGTCCAGGCACAGTGATCTGACATGCAAAGGATGTGTGTGTGTGTGTGTGTGTGTGTGTGTGTGTGTGTGTTGGGGGGGGTGTTGCTCCAGCAACGCTGATACCACAGTATGAGGAGTGAGGTGTGTGCTCCAATCCCAGCTCTCTGTGTAAGGTGCCATCTGGTTTCCAGGAAGAGCACACCACATCTGACGCCAAGCAAAGCACAGCTTGGTGGAAGGATGGAATCTCTTGCTCTTTTCTCATTCTGCCTTCTACATAAACACAAGTTTAAAAGCTGCTTCAACCGGGGCCACGGAAGGCTTTTTCGCAATGTTCCCCCGTTCATGTGATGTTAGTCACTAAGAACGTGTCTTTTGAAACTTGCTTTAGTCATGGGTTTATATGGGAATTCGGAATTCTTGGCATAGGCATGACAAAGTATTTCCAGAATTTTTCAACATTCCACAAATATGTAAGATTTTGTAGGGGAAACACTTAAAACTCACCGCAAGGTGTTCAGGATTGGAAAAACACAATTTCCAGCACCACAGCCAACCTAAAATTGAAAATAAACAAATGTGAATGCATTATGTTTCACTCACAATATTGGGTTTTCTATTAAAAAAAAATAAATGATTACTGAATTTCTGGGTATGGCAGGACTTGTGAAACCCGAACGCCAGAAGAAGCAAATCACAAGAGGAACAATCAAAGATTGGCTGTGGAGATTGTTACAATTTTGAACTCGTCAAAGCCTCCCAACTGAATGAATACGTGCACAATGCATTGCAGACAGCACAGCACTGAATAAAGCATTTGCATCTGCAGTAGCTATGTTAAAGGGCAGGACTCATACAATAGACAAGCAAAGGGAAGGAATGGGCAGAGTACAGCTAGCATGTGACTTCTCAATGTCTGAAGAGCCATGAGGCATACTGAGTGGTGGAAAAGGGATAAACTAATGCAGGGTCAGAGGGCTCTGGGGCTTTTGGAGTCCCGGGAGGCTGCGGCAAGGAGTCTGGGCTATAGCGTGAGTCCAAAGCCAGCCTGGGAAACTTAGGGAGACCCTGAGCCCTCAAAATGGGCTGGGTTGTGGAACTCTTGTCTATCATTTAAGTTCAAACCCTCATACAAGTGAGCAAGAGAGAGAAGGCTGGTCTTGAACACGTATGATACTCTTGTTACTGTCTCCTAAGTGCTGGGACTGTGGGCACATGTCCCCATATCTAGTTGTATTAGTATAGCTTCTTAGGAAGCAGTTTGGAAGTCTGTTTCAAGAGCTCTAAAAGTTTCCAAATATTGTAAACTAGTGAATCTAACCCAAGATGGGAAAAGAAAATAGAGGCAAAGACATTTGCTGAGAAAACAATTCATGCCAGTTGTATGACAACAGGGGAGCAAAATTATGGTATCTCTCTTATGTGCTCTTGTAAATCCTCTGTAATCAGCAACTATTACCCGTAGAATCAGAGAGATGGGGTTTAGGCTCAAAAATGGAAAACCACTATCTATACTAGATTACAGCAAACTAAACATCTCACTAATTTTTATTTCACTCCAGAAGGGGTAAAATGAGAGAGAGAGAGAGAGAGAGAGAGAGAGAGAGAGAGAGAGAGAGAGAGAATATTAAGACCAAAAGTTTATCAGGACTTAAAACCTGCCTCCAAGTTAGAAAACACAGCAAATTAAAATGGGGGGAAAAGTAACACAAATGAAATAAAAGCTGCAAACTTAAAACTTAACTGATTAAAGATGTGAGTCCCAAGTACTGCTTATACATGTAAGCACACTGAGCATTTGGTTAGGTCTGGTCTTCCACTTGGGTAGTCTGGACCATTCATAAAATAGTGTGGGACATATACTTTCACACTCCATCACCCCGTCTTGTCCTTTGGACACAGTACCTCCAGTATTCGGAAAGTGGCATTGCTACCAGGAAAGTGCTCTGTCTTCCCAGGCCCTTGGCTGTGTTCTTCCAAGTCTTGGTTGGGAAAGTTAGATCTTTCTTCGCTCCAAGGGGCTGATGAGACACAGCTCTTTTGACAATGCGAGTCCATTCTCTGCATACTTGAGAAGTTACTTGGGACTTGATCCCAGGATGATCCTTCCACTTTTTCTTTAGAGTTTTGATCAACTGGAAGAATTTCAGGAAACTCCCTCAACAGCCAGTTGCGATTCTTAAAAAATTTATTCTTATGAGTCTGGTAAAATGTGTCCCAGTATTTATTAGCATCACGTTCAAACTTAACTGAAACAGAGAGGAAAAAAATCCATTTTACTATGAACGATATTTACTATTGGCTGCTAGTTTGGTAACTAAATACCTTTAATAAATATTTAAGCCAAGCGTGGTGTAACACACCTCTAATCCCAGCACTTGGGAAGGCAAGGCAGGCAGGTCTTTCCATTCAAGGCCAGCCTGGTCTACAGAGTGGGTTCCAGGACAGTTGGAGCAGGTGTGGCCTTACTGAAGCGTGTCACTAGCAGTGGGCTTTGAGCTTTCAGAAGCTCAAGCCAGGCCCAGTTGCTGACTCTCTCTTCCTGCTGCCTGCTGATCCAGAGATAAAACTCTCGGCTTCCTTTCCAGCACCATGTCTGCTTGCATGCCACTATACTTCCTGCCATGATAATAATGGACTAAAGCTCTGAACTGTAAGCCGGCCCCAATGAAATGTTTTCCTTGATGAGAGTTGCCATGGTCATGGTGTCTCTTCACAACAACAGAACACTGAGACACATACATTTATCAATAACTGGATTTCCAATTCAATCACTTTAATATTATTATAATAATTTTACTTACTGGATATAAGGCTAAAATATAAAAGTACATTTAATTTTCTTCAAAAGATCAATATTTAATCCTACTTTTAAAATCTATTTTTCTGTCAATAGTTGGCCATTCCATTTTGTGAGGAACAGAAACCTTGAGAATTATTTTCTGAAGCCAAGCTTTGAATTTTATATCTATCTGTGTGTCTATCTATCTACCTATTTGTCCATCCATCCATCCATCCATCCATCCATCCATCCATCCATCCATCCATCCATCCGTCTATCTATTATCTATCTTATATATGTATATTATATGTATGTATGTGTATGTATGTATGTATACATATTTGAGACAGGATCTCCCTGTGCAGCTTTGGCTAGGCTGGAACTTGTTATGTAGACCAGGCTGGTCTCACACTCACACCTGTGAAGTATTAAGACTAAAGGCATGTACTACCATACCTGGCCTAACAATCATATTTTTAATCAAGTATTTGTGTGCCTTTTTATTTTCTTGAAGAAAGGACTCTGTGCCAGTCTGTCTTGACAAAGGTGCAGACAGACAATAAGAAAAGAATGTGGGCATTATAAATGACACAACTGTAGAGCAAGAGGGGTCAATGAGACAGTGCGCTCTCACTGCGTTCCTGGTTCTACATTTGAAGAAAGGAACTGAAACTGCTTGTAGAGGCCACCCTGTCACTTCATCCCCCACCACACCCTCAAATCCAGAGGCCTCTCTTTCGGTTGCTGTCTCCTAATGGAAGTCTCTAAGAGAATTCCTGATGCTTCTTGAACATCACAGCTCTTGGTGACGTCATGTTAAGGGGCAACAGCTATGTCAATGGCCTCAGAACTTCAGGCATTTCTCAGTCTTCTGCTTCTTCCCATCTCTACCCTGCACTAAGGAAGTGATTTAAACCACATACAGTAATACAAGTCTGTAATTCCAACACTTGGGAGGCTGAGGCAGGAGAATCTCAAATTAGAGCTAGCCTGAAATACACACAGAATTTGAAGCCAGCCTGGACTACATCGAAAAACTCTTGCCTCAAATAAATCATGGTAGCACAAATTTTTAAGCTTGGCACTTCTGACAAGGAAGAAGGTTCACAAGTTCAAACAAAAACCAAATAATGAATAAGCTAATTAAATCAAATAACTTGCTCACTCTATCTTTTATTGAACAACCATTTCTTAACTCCAATTATGTAACCAGGTTAATCTTAGTCTTAATCCATGGATTAAAAATTACTTTTACCCTAGTAGACAGACTCATGACAGTTTAAAAGTGCTTTCAAAGTCTGCAAAAGCTTCCTAATGGGAATGCAATGATTCCCAAGGTTCAGCTGGAGAAAAGTAAGGTACAGAGCAGAATGAATCTTATGCCATTGGCTAGAAGGAAGGAGGAGAAGAAAACTGCATGTGTATGCGAACAAGCAGGCACACGTATTCAGGTACTTACTAGGATAGGTACAAAACTGCACAGGGCATGGTGGCTGATGCCTGTAATCCCAGGACTGGGGAGGCTGAGGCAGAGGACTGTCATGAGTTCAAGGTCAGCCTGGGACACTGTCACAAACAAACAACAACAAAACAAAACAAGCAAAATTTAAAAACCTGTGGTTTAATGGAGAATTTTTGTTAGTTTTGATTCATGGGAATTTACCATCAATTCCATAATTATGCTAAGCCACAAATAAAAATAATAGACCCCTTTCATTCATAATTTCAAAGAGATTCAACCTACGAATCATGTGGCTGCCAACAGTCTCCTTCACTTCATGGCTGTCCTGAAGTGAAGTTTTCCTTCATTTTTATCTGCATAGCCTTGTCCCACAGGCCTTCACTCATCCAGGCACATGCTTCCTGGGTCTGCTCTGGCAACAGAAAAAAGGTATTTTGTTTGCAACAAAGGTCTGAGAAATGGCAGTGGGCCCTATGTATAAGGGATTGTGTGCTGGTAAGTCTAAACCACCATCTCATCTGCGTTAACCAAAGGAAGCCTACTTATGCTTAGTCCAAAAGTGCATATTGATCTGGAAGATAGCTCTGTGTTCACTTTCAGCAGCTAAGGTGCACCTGTGTACTGTGCAAGCAAACAAAAACAACATTCTGAAAATTAGACTCAGGAGGAAATAGAGAACTTCCCGGTTTCCCAAGGGATTTCTTACGACTTATTGTCTTCCTCTGTTTTAAAAACTCTCTTTGTAACTCATTCTGTGTAGATAGATTTTGTATCTAAGAAAAAGCAGCCCAAAGACCTACATTTAAAGCTAATAAGACCCACATTTAGTCAAATCTCTGGGATTTAGTTTTCCAATATGTAAACTACTTACAAGGTGAATTTGAGACGAATCACCATTAACTAGAATTTAATACTACACCGTGGTTAATCTCAAGATGTATTCCCCAAAGAATTAACGAGGGTGGAGTAGGGAATTCAGGAGAGTAATCTGACAAAAAATATGTGCAAACAGTTCTATTTATTACAGGAAAGAAGTGGCAGCTAACTCAAATGCGCAGTCTGGAAACGAGCACATGAACTACGTAGGCCTAGACAGGGCAGACCTATGTAGCACCTGAAACATACAGGATAACAAGAAAAAAAACCACTCATACAACAGCCAAGACATGGGTGGCAACTCTGACATTTATTTTATATTCATTAGTAGTAGATGAAAGTTTGGAACAGGGTAATATAATGATTATTAGATAACTCTATCTTTTGCAAAGCTGTTGCCAAAGATAAAGAACAGTAACTGGGCAGGCAGGGGGCAGCTCAGGAGATGGCTCAGTGGGTAACAGCACTTGCTCTGCAAACATGAGGCCCTGAGTTCAAATCCCCAGAACCCACAGAAAAAAAACCTTGCATGGGTGTGCATTTCTGTAACATTAGCATTGGGGGTGGAGACAGGTAGATCCCAAGAACTCACCGGCTAGTAAAGCAGCCTACCCAAAAAGCACAACCAACCAACCAAACAAGCAAGCAGGAAACAGTGAGCTTCTCGTTTACAGACAATAAGGCCAAGTGTGCTAGAGGAAGACACCTAACCTCCTGCTGTAGCTTCTACAGCCCATATATGGGCAAATGCACTTGTACACTTACATGCATGTAACACACAAACACATATACAGAATCTTTATCCATTCATTTTGCCAATTTCCTTTAATGAGAATTAGCACAGCCTCTTTAAGCACCCCCCACATATACATAAATTTATGGAAAACAAGCATTACCAGGTATTTTCTGTGATGATGTGACTGTAATAAGCTACACTCAAATAAAAAAATACATTGGGCACCTAAATTCAACCCTAGCTAGGCAGTGGTGCATCCCTTTAATCCTAGGCCTTAAGAGACAGAGGTAGGGTCAGAGTCAGACACACCTCTGTGAGTGCCAGGCTGGTCTATATAGTGAGTTCCAGGCCAGCCAGGGCTACATAGTGAGATCCTGTTTCAAAAGCAAAACAAAACCAACCAACCAACCAACCAAACAAACAAACAAAAAAACCAACAATAACACACAGTTTCAGGCTCTATGTCAAATGCTTTTCTTAGATTTTTCTCCATTTACTCCTAACGGTATTGTTACCTAGTGTGCTGCTTATTGGCCTAGCCGAATTTCTACCTTGTCCTCATCTTGTTTATCTTTGGGAACAGATGTTTTAAGACCAGAAGTTCCTCTTCAGGTGGGTTAGCCAAAACCAACTGGCACTAAGATAGCTGACCGTCATTTCTGGAGGCCTGTTCTTAGTGATCTAATTTATATACTAAGTGATATCCTACTAGGCTGCCTTGGTAAGAACCACCACCATACTCTAAAAGATGTGACAGTGCCTGAGAGCTGCCATTCCCAGAAAAAACAGAGATGTTCCTCCATTAACCTATTCTTCCTATTAACTAACTGCATAAATAATGGGTTTCATTGTGACATTTCATACATGTATATAAAGGCTTGACTCACAGTCTTCCCGTTAGTCTCTCTTATCCTCCTCTTCTCCCCTGCTGCTCTTCTCCTCTTCATTTCACTTGTCCCAAGTCTATGGATTCCCTACCAACCATGGGATGAGATCTGTGAGTCTGAAACTCCCATGTGTCTGTGTTTTGGACACTGAACAAACTTGGGGTTCCTCCCATGAGGCTTCATTTTTACCCTCTGGCATTACCACACCAAATGAAGAAAGAAAGAAAAGAAGAGAAAGGGGGTGGGGGAAGAGAGAGCAAGAGAGCGCAAGAGCCAACCATGGGGAAGCCAACAATTTGGGGTTAACAGTATCTTTCAGATAGACAATGTTATTCCAATTTATAGATAAGAAATTCAGTGTCAAAAGGCATGAGATTTTCCCCCTAAGGTCACCTAGCCAGAAAGGGAAGTGTCAAGACCTAGATTAAGTCAGTCAGACTCCAAAGCCCTTGGTTCTTGGTCATCACATAGCCCCATCTCCCTAATACAAAGTTAGTATGTGCTCCCTCCAAAGTATCCCCCTAAAGATAATCTGTTTTTCTGATTCTTATTTTCCTCCCAATTACAAAGCACTAAATTGAGATTAAAACCTCAATGCAAGTTATAATAAATGAGCTATAAAAACAATGCTGACTGGAGTTAGCCTTCATAAAGAGAGGTGAGCACAGAATCAAGCCCAGTTCTTTGAATGAGATAAAATAAAAGCTAGATGAAGTTCCAGGACAAATTCACGACCAGCGACAGAACCTTACAGTGTTCAAGGGTGCAGGGTGGTTTGTGGGGCAGACACAAGCAGGCACATGGCTGCCACATGTTGGCATTGTACACTGCACCCAGCGGTGTCTTCCATCAATTCTGGCAAGTCCATGGTCCCTGAGAGTGTGCAAGGTTTCCAAGAACTTACAGGAGCACAATCAATTTCATCCTAATTATGGGCCTGAAACAATAAACACCTCCGGTGTATAATTGAACTTCCGGAACTGAAAGTGTACCTGTAGTGACAGGGGAACAAAAGGTGCCACTTTCTAACCCAGACAGAAAAACTTCAGGCTCACTCTGTTAACAGGCCAGGAACCATAGAGTCTACACAGTGTGGGGAAAGCTGAGCTGCACTGACATTTAACAGGTGGGTGGTGACAGATTTTCCTTGGAGGGACATCTTTTTCTTTTGTTGTCCGAGGTTGCTAGCTGTCCAGGATAAACTGCTCTATGCCAATGACAAGAAATGGGCTAGAGTGATCTGTTTTGGCATAGCCCAGTGAGGAACGTTCTCAAGAATTCATTTAATAAGCTCCATGCAGCTGAGCAGAACAAGGAATACAGCACACTAACCGTGCTGATAGGTTCACAAGTCATCTGAATTGCCCTGAACATCATAACCGAAAAACCAAATTAAACCATTTATGTATCTGGCATATATGATGTGATTAATATGAATTATGAAAATTTATTCTAAGTTGCTATGTAACAAAAAGTAATTTAAAGTTATTTTTGTACATCAATTACGCAAATACCTGAACTCTCAAAGTTGGAAATTTCCACATGTCACTGAAGGAAGTTCACTGTCTAATAAAAGAAAACTCTTAAAATTACAAAATTGGAAGCGGGATTCTCAGGGTGCTGCGTGGAACTTCCAGCAGTCAAAGTGTCCTTAGAGGTGGCAAGCTGTCTTTATCAGCTGGTTTCTTTCTCCTTCATATAGAGCATTCTCTTCAGCAGTAAGGCATTTGCTACATAAACCTCAGACTCTTCTATTATCTGCCAGCCACAGACACTTACCCTAGGTATGACTTTATTTACAAAGACATTTTAAAGCCGAAATAGCAGCTGCTGTGGTTATTAAGTTCTAAAAACCCACTATACTTGCTACACGACTAGCTGACATATAGCACACTGGAGATCTTTTTAAGGAAATTATAAAATATAATCGTGTTAACTCAAAAAACGCTGATTATATCTTTTTTTATTTCTCTGGGTTAACCCAGTTTTAAAAGAAATATGAGCTATAATAAAATTGAAAAGTAATTAGGAATAGAAAATATGGAATTAAAAATCATTAATCTGGGCAATCTAATTGAAAGAAATATTGCTAACTAGAGCCTGGATGCTATACATTTTCGTTATACAAATGAGCCTGTAGCCACTCGGCAGCGATTATCTGTCATGCAGAAGATCTTATTTTCAGATGGTGAGGGTGTTTTCTAGCTTCTGTTATCACCAACAGCTCTGACAATAGGTGAGAAGTGGGAGACGGGAGAGTGACATGCAGAGATCAAGAGCAATGCGACAGGGTTGGCTAGCTTGGAAGAACAACTGGTATTTCCTCTCAGTGGCATTAATAACGGAGATGAGATCAATAAACAGTGCGCCTGCTCTACAATGCTCTGCAGATGGAATCCTTTGTGATGGCAGAGAATTGGATCTTTCAGACACTTGGCAACTCTCGTAGACATGAAGAGATGGTGGCTAGGTCAGAGCTTCTTTAGGGTTCTCACTGAGCCTGGGGGCACAGCAGAGCAATCTATTCTTTAACCCATATTCATCAGAGGCATGAGAGAGGGACCGAACACTCTCCCAAGACTCCTGCAGGGTCTCTGGTCCCTTGTAGCAGAGACCCTGCTGGTTCTCCTTCTGGTTTTCCTTCTTCGCTAACCTCCCAGCAGTCTTTACTACATCTTGCTTTGAATATAAGAGAGCAGGCTGGAGTGATGACTGGCATTTTGGAGCCCATTCTTTTTGTAGGGATACCTTACTCAGCCTAGATATAGGGGGAGGGCCTCGGTCCTGCCTCGAAGTGATGTGTTAGGCTTTGTTGACTCCCCTTGAGAAGCCTTACCCTCTCTGAGGAGTGGATGGGAGTGCTGGGGTGAGGTGAAGGTGGGGGAGCAGGAGGAGGAAACGGAGTGGGAACCAGGATAGGTATATAAAATGAGAAAAGATTGTTTTTTTCTAAAAAATTAATTTTATATATGTATATATGTACACATGTGTGTGTATGCATACACATACATGCACACACACACACATATATAATATAGCCCCTGTAGCATCTTTTTCTGCACTGTGGTCCCCTGACACTGTGGAGCAGAGGGAGGAAGAGAGGACCCAGCACAAATCTCTACTTCTTTGAGGTATTCTGAAATGGAATCTTTAGTTCTATCTTCACAGTAGCCAGAAAAATACTTAGAAAAGACTGTCATTGTAAAGGCAAATCAAATGTCTCAAAGTGGTGCCGCGGCCTTCGTGCCGCCTCTCCTCTTCCACGGGAAAGCCAGTCACCACCTTTCTATTTTGGTCACACTATGGTTCTGTAGGAACTGTCGTTTCTTCACTGCGGTTTCTGGGGCGTTAAAATAACCTCATTAACTTCACTCAAGCTCATTGTTAACACACACAGGACAAAGTAGGCAGCCACACAAAGAGCTGTAACATCATCAGCCCTGTGCTACTTAAGTTCTGAGCAAAATATTCAAAAGGAAGAAAAAAATCCCTGGTTTCTCATATTATTAGGATAATGTGCAAATAATAGTGTGGATAAGTTTTCATTTCCTGGAAATGACTTAAAACAACTGACAATGCTGAACTTAGCTCAGGCTGGAGTCTCCACACCCAGGTGGCCACTCTCTTGAGTCATGTGGAAAATATGTCTGCACAGCTGCTGGCAAAGAAGTGAGTTCTGCTTCCTCAGAAACAGTGGCAGAGTGCCTATGAAGGAAGGTGATGCTGGCTGGCTTAAGTCAACACTGCCCCTGCTATACACTCTCAAGTCCAACCCCAACACTCCTTGGCAGTATTCCACTCCAGGACTGCCCAGTTAGAGCTCATAAAAATAGACTAATTCCACTGGGATCAGAGGCTCATCTTTCTTCTCCACCCTAGGGCGCACTGATACTGAGGGAGACAGACTGCACCTAGGGGATAACAAACAGTGCCAGAGGATACGAGAGGTCACCCCTAACTCCAGGGAGCAAGGCTGGCACTGGCTCCTCTGCCAGCTAAATGCTGCGGCTGTCTTGTTATCTTAGTCTCTCCAGATACCTTTGCTTCAGATTCCAGCAATTGCAAGCTACTATCATCTCAACCGTGTTTCTCTTGATTTTCACTATTTGCCTTGCAAGGAAGAGTGCAAACCTTTAACCCTGGGGAGTTTCTGGACAGCTGGCCAACCTAGGACTGGAACGCTAGCTTTGGATGAGCCTTTTGATAAGTGACAGATACGTATTCAGTCTTTATGTGACATTTACAGTACCTTTTGAACCAAACAGCTGGAAAGCAACCACAGACAGTATGTCAACAAGTGAGAATGCCTGTGTGCTAATAAAATTTTATTTATAAAACCATGCTGCAGGCTAGGGAGATGGTTCAGTGGATAAAGTGCCTATGCAAGAGTTCAAATCCTCAGACCAGAGCTCAGATCCTTAGAACCCATCTTAAAGGTGTGGCAGCTGGCTGTAATCCCAACACCACCAGAGAGACAGAGAATGGAGATCCCTGGGGCAAGCTTGCTAGCTAGACCAGACAGAATCTGCAAGTTCCAACCTCAGCAAGAGACTTTGCTTCAATAAATAAAGTGAAGAGCTACTGAGAAAGACACACACAACTTCAGACCTACATATAGCTGTGAAAAACACACATACACACATATACAAACACACAGAAACACACGTGCACTTGCGTGTGAGAACACAACCTCAATAAGCTGGATTTGGTGCACAGGCACCACTGCCTGCTGACTCCAGTCTACCCAGAGTAGAACTCAAACAGCTATGGGGTTAGAAGCCATGGGGGCAGGGTGGGGCTATTCTTTGGGATATGTGAGGGGATGGAGGAATAATAAAGGTGCTTGGGGTACAGGGAAACTGCCGCCTCTCTATGTCAGTGCTGCTTATGCTGATTTACAATCCAGCAACGACGTGAGGACTCTTTGGTGAATTACAACAATTTCTGTACATATTTGGTACTTCAATAAATTATTTAGTTTTGACTTTTGAGATGGGATCTTACCAGGTAGTCCAAGATAGCCCCAAATTCACTATGTAGCTCAAACTTGCCTCAAACTCATAACAATCCTCCTATCTTGGTCTCAAGGGCTCGGATGACAGACATGCACTACCATGCTTGGCTCTAATCAAATATTATTTTAAGAAAGAAAGAAATCCGGGCATCCTAGCACTCGGAAGGCAGACGCAGGAGGATCACTGCAAACTGGAGGCTGCTTTGGTTTACATTCTTAGTTTGGGGCAGTCAATGTTGCACACTGAGTTAGTTCAGTTGGTGAAGTGCTTGCCCTGTAAGGAGTTTTGTCCCTGTCACTCACGTAAAACATTCTTTTTTTTTTTTTTTTTTTTTTGGTGTGCTAATTTTGGGGAAGGGAGTTTCAAAATGGGGTTTCTCTGTGTAACAGCTCTGACTATCCTGGAACTTACTTTGTAGAACTAGGTTGGCCTTGAACTCAGAGATTCACCTGCCTCTGCCTCAATGCTGGGATTAAAGGTGTGTATCAGCACTGCCCAGCTTCAATGTGCTATTTTTAAAAACTGTTGTTAAAAACACATAAAATGGAGCATCTTAGTCATTCTTAAGTGCATGGTCCCATAGCGTTCATATCATTGTGGAACAGACCTCTGGCATCTTTCCCAAATGCCAACTCTAACTCTAATCCCATTACATAGCTCCTCCTTTCCATGTACCCAGCCCTTGGCATCACCATCATGTAGTATGTTTTATTACCCATTTATCTACAGTAGTCACGGGCCCCAGTCACCGGTGGGAAATGGCTGATGAATCCATGTCCCCAGAATATCTGGGCATTGTTACCTTCTTACTCAGGTACTAGCATGGCCCTGTTCTTTCCTCTAAGGCTAAACTTACTAGTTTTTTCATTAATTTATGAGCAGGCTGTTCTTTAACAGTACTGCTTGTTTTAGACACTTGAGTTTTGATTGTGCTTATCTTTTGCCTATCATGGAGACTGCTGCCGTGAACATGCAATGCATGTGTCTCTTTGAGAGTATGCTTTGGATCTTTTGGGACATATTCTAAAAGTGAACTGAAGAATTATAGGGGGGTACTATTTTAACTCTTTTTAAAAGTTTTACTTTTTTTGTAAGAGTGTTTGCCTGAGTATGTGTAAGTGCTCCACATGCATGCTTGGTACCCATGGAGGTCAGAGGAGGGCGTTAGTCTCCTGGTATTGGAGTTACAGTACAGGCAGTTATTAGTAGCCATGTGAGTGCTGGGAATTAAACCAGAGTCCTCTGCGAGAGCAGCCAGTACAGCGATCAGTCTTAATTGCTGAGTCATCTCTCCCGTCCCTTCTTTTTTTAGTATTTTTACATTTAAGGAGTCTCACACTGGTTTCCACGGTGGATGTACCATTCACATCAAATGTTCACAGGGCTTCTGTCTCTCTTCATCCTTTTCAATGCTTGTCATTTTTAGTAGTTTAATAGTAGCACAAGCCAAACTTTGAGAGCTAATTATGAAGCTGTCCATGCCTTCCCTGAATTAAACTCTGAATAAAACTCTCCCAATATAACTGCTTTTGATCTCCACTGAAACCTTTTCCTGGGCTGGGGAGGTGGCTCAGTGGGGGAAAGAGCTTGCTGTACAGGCAGGAGGACCTGAGTAGGACTCCAGGTGTGGCAGCGTGCTTCTGTGACCTCAGAGCTGAGTCAGGGTGGGGTAGAGGCGGAGCCTGCCGTGCTGCCAATCTACCTGAAACAGTGAGCTTCTGGGTCAGTGACAGACCTCATTTCAAACAACAAACAAACAAACAAACCAAGGTGGAGAGTGAAAGGGGAAGACAGTAGAAATCGACCTCTGACCCCACACATGCACACAAGTGAGTGCCCCACCCACGCGTGCATACGCGCGCACACTCCCTTATCCTAAAAGGCCAGCAATATTTTGAAATGAATTTTTCCTTTGACTTTAAGTTCACGAATCTGTGAGAAGTTCCCGGCAGGAGAAATGTGCACTAACACACTGAAAGCGGCACAGCTAGAAGGAAAGTTTAGAGCTACATTTTCACATCTTGCTTAAAATGCCACCCATATGTATATCTCCCAGAAAAAGCAATATGACTACCAAAAGACCAATTATAGGGTGAATACATAATTTATTTCATTAATTTTGGTCCCACTATAAGGGAAGAGCTGGGAATCCCACCAAGCGGAACAAATGGTGTAAGCTAAGAGCTCTTGACTGCAGAGGCATGTTGGGAGACCAGCTTTACCTTGCTCTTCTGGAGCAACTCGTGTGGCTGAGTTTTCCTCTACTTGTTTCCTAGCTGCGTCTTCTTCTTCTTTGGACCATTGCATGTGATCCCTATGGGGGGGGGGAACAAAACGTGATTGACAAGTAGGAAGGCAGAGTCCACGTGGCCGGGCACTGCAGCTCACATCCTAGACGAAGGCATACAAAGTGACCATGGCACACAAACTGCTTTCGTGTTGGATGTTGCTCTTAGCGCTAAGCGCCACCCTGCAACTCCTACAGGTTTTCTGTTTAAATCTGGCTGTGGGAAAAGCCAGCCACCTTTGGGAAATGGCTGCGTTAGTCATGTCCTCAGAACATTCCAGTGTATTACTGAGTCTGTGGGCTGGGGTATTCTGATATTCTCCTGCCAGAAATGTGTGTGAGCACACGAGTGTGCACCTGTGTATGTATGGTTTTTTTTTTTTTAATGTGGACATGTCAGTATCAGCTGTGTCCCTCCATCACTCTGTTTTGATTATTTTTTAAGATTTATTTATGTATAGGAGTGCTCTATCTGTATGTACACCTTTGTGCCAGAAGAGGGTTTCAGATTCCACTATAGGTGGGTGTGAGCCACCATGTGGTTGCTGGGAACTGAACTCAGGACCTCTGGAAGGGCAGCCAGTGCTCTTAACCACTGGCCATCTCTCCAGTTCCTTTTGTCCATCACACTATATCTTATTTTTTGAGACAGGGTATCTCACGAAACCTGGCATTCACCCATGGTTAGAATGTCTAGTCAGCCTGTCTTGCCAGACCCGAGGTTTGAGGCTACAGATACATGTCACCACACCCTAGGGACTCAAACTCAGGTCCTTAAGCTTCAAGATGAGCACTTTACCCACTGAGCCATTTCCTCAGCCGCAAGATGCAAAGTTTATATTATACACTTTTTATTGATATTTGTTGAGCTCTACATTTTTCTCTGTTCCCCTCCCTGCCTCTCCCCCTTTCAGCCCTCCCCCAAGGTCCCCATGCTCCCAATTTACTCAGGAGATCTTGTCTTTTTCTACTTTCTACTTCCCATGTCGATTAGATCTATGTAAGTCTCTCTTAGTGCCCCCATTGTTGTCTTAATTCTCTGAGATTGTGGTTTGTAGGCTGTGTTTCTTTGCTTTATGTTTAAAAACCACCTATGAGTGAGTACATGTAATAACTGTCTTTCTGTGTCTGGGTTATCTCACTCAAAATAATGTTTTCTAGCTCCATCCATTTTCCTGCAAAATTCAAGCTGTCGTTATTTTTTCCTGCTGTGTAGTATTCCACTGTGTAAATGTACCACATTTTCCTTATCCATTCTTCGATCGAGGGGCATTTAGATTGTTTCCAGGTTCTGGCTATGACAAACAAAGCTGCTATGAACATGGTTGAGCACATGTCCTTGTGGCACGATTAAGCATCCATTGGATATATACCCAAAAGTGGTATTACTGGGTCTTGAGGAAGGGTGTTTCCTAATTTTCTGAGAAATCGCCATACTGACATCCAAAGGGCTTGTACCATCTTGCACTCCCTCCAGCAATGCAGAAGTGTTCCCTTTTCCCCACAACCTCTCCAGCATAAGTTGTCATCAGTGTTTTTGATCTTGGCCATTCTTACAGGGATAAGATGGAATCTCAGAGTTGTTTTGATTTGCATTTCTCTGATGGCTAAGGATGTTGAACATTTCCTCAAGTGTCTTTCAGCCATTTTAGATTCCTCTGTTGAGAGGTCTCTGTTTAGGTCTGTACTCCATTTTTTTTTATTGGGTTATGTGATTTTTTTGGTGTCCAATTTCTTGAGTTCTTTGTATATTTTGGAGATCTGACCTCTGTCTGATGTGGGGTTGGTGAAGATCTTTTCCCATTCTGTAGGCTGGCATTTTGTCTTCTTGACCGTGTCCTTTGCTTTACAGAAATTTTTCAGTTTCAGAAGGTCCCATTTATTGATTGTTTCTCTCAGTGTCTGTGCTGCTGGGGTTCTATTTAGGAAGTAGTTCCCTGTGCCAATGTGTTCAAGTATACTTCCCACTTTCTCTTTTATAAGGTTCAGTGTGGCTGGCTTTATATTGAGGTCTTTGATCCATTTGGACTTGACTTTTGTGCATGGTGATAGATTTGGATCTATTTTCATTTTTCTACATGTTGATATCCAGTTATGCCAGCACCACTTGTTGAATATGCTTTCTTTTTTCCATTTGATATTTTTTGCTTCTTTATCAAAGATCAGGTGTTCGAAGATGTGTGGATTGATATCCGGGTCTTCTGTTCGGTACCACTTGGTCTGTCTGTTCCTATGCCAATACCAGGCTGTTTTCAGTAACAGTAGCTCTGTAGTAGAGTTTGAAGTCAGGGGTTGTGTTGCCTCCAGAAGTTCTTTTATTGTACAGCAATGTTTTGGCTATCCTGGGTTTTTTACTTTTTTGTATGAAGTTGAGTACTGTTTTTTCGAGGTCTTTGAAGAATTTTGCTGGGCATTCTGTTGAATCTGTAGATTGCTTTCGGTAGGATTGCCATTTTTACTATATTAATTCTGCTTACCCAAGAGCATGGGATATCTTTCCACTTTCTGGTGTCTTCTTCAATTTCTTTCTTCAAAATTTTAAAGTTCTTGTCATACAAGTCTTCCACTTGTTTGGTTAGAGTTACTCTGAGATATTTTATGCCATTTGTGGCTATTGTGAAGGGTGTTGATTCTCTGATTTCTTCCCCAGCCCTTTTATCATCTGTGTACAGGAGTGCTACTGATTTTTTTGAGTTAATCTTGTATCCTGCTACATTGCTGAAAGTGTTTATAAGTTGTAGAAGTTTCTTGGTAGAATTTTTGGGATCACGTATATAAACTATCATATCATCAGCAAAGAATGAGAGTTTGACTTCTTCTTTTCCAATTTGTATCCCCTTGATCTCCCTTTGGTGTCTTATTGCTCTAGCTAGGACCTCAAGAACTATATTGACTAAATTTTTAAAGTAATTTAAGTTTCATTTTTCTTAAAAGCTATTTCAATTTCAGGAATAGATTAATTTATATTTAAATGAAATGATACGTTTTGTGTTTTTTTTGAGACAGATTTCATTGTGTATGCCAGGCTGACCTCACACTCATGATGATTCTCCTTTTTTCTTTTTCTTTTCTTTCTTTCTTTTTCTTTTTTCTTTTTCTTCTCTCTCTCTTTTTTTTTATTTTTTTGAGACAAGGTTTCTCTGTAGCTTTGGAGCTTGCCCTGGAACTAGCTCTTGTAGACCAGGCTGCTCCTCACACAGATCTGCCTGCCTCTGCCTCCTAAGTGCTGGGATTAAAGGCGTGCACCACTACCACCCAGTTATGATGATTCTTCTTAAACCTACCAACTGCTGGGATTATAAACGTGTGCCACTATGGAGCCAAATGACAGAGAGCTTGTTATAGGATGTAAATGACCCATTTTCATTAAATCTCTCACCTGATGTATTTTTAGTTCCTGAAGTCACTCTTTTTGTATGAGAACACAGGAGGAGGAGTTGTGGAGGAGGAGGGAATGAGGAAGAGGAGGAGGGCATGGAAGGAACCTCTATATTTTCTGAAATCAGCCATTTTTCTAAGCAGCGAAATAACCAAACATCCTCTATGCAACCTCCCCATAGCTGGTTGATGCTGTCTTAGCTAGGGTTTCTACTGCTGGGATGAAGACCATGAGGAAGGCAACTTCCCCATTGCTGGTTGAGCAAGGCAACTTGGGGAGGAAAGGGTTTACTTCATCTTACACTTCCAGGTGACAGTCCATCACTGAAGGAAGTCAGGACAGGAACTCAAACAGGGCAGGAGCCTGGAGGCAGGAGCTGATGCTGAGGCCATGGAGGGTGCTGCTCACTGGCTTGTTCCTTGTGGCTTGCTCAGCTTACTTTCTAAAGGAACCAGAGCTCCCTGCCTGGGGCGGGGTGGGAGGAGTGGGAGGAGTGGGAGGGCCCCACCCCACCCACAATGGGCCAGGCCCTCCATCAATCACTAATTAAGAAAATGCCTTGAGGCTTGCCTACAGCCTGGATCTTATGGAGACATTTTTAAAACATAATTTCTTTATTGATTATGTTTGTTTGTTTGCTTGTTTGTTTTTTGAGACAGGGATTCTCTGTAGCTTTTGGAGCCTGTCCTGAAACTCACTCTGTAGACCAACCAGGCTGTCCTCAAATTCACAAAGATCCACCTGTGTCTGCCTCCCGAGTGCTGGGATTAAAGGCGTGTGCCACCTCTGCGCAGCTCTTTATTGATTCTTTGGGAATTTTATATTATGTACCCTAATTCTGCTCACCTCCTGGGCCCTCCATATCCTCCCCTAACCCCTGCAGTGCCCCCAAAAGAAAATTTTAAAAATCAAACCAAACCAAAACAAAGCAAAGCAAACAAACAAAAATAAGAACAACAACAAAAACCCCTCTTCGCTTCTCTTTCTTTCCTGCCTCTCCAACATCTCTTCATTCATCCTGGTGGCATCGGGAGAAGTACGTCACACAGTATATCCTTTTGTCTAGTCTACCCCATCTATAGAGACATTTTCTTAATTGGCTGTCAGATGATCTTAACTTGTGACAAGCTGACATAATACTAGCCAGCTCAGATAGCTACAAGAAACAATGGGGCAGGGTGGAGGCTGAGACAGGCAGACCCTGAGCTCACTGGCCAGCTAGTACAACCAAGTCAGTAAACTTCTCTCTCACAAAAATAAGGTGGACAGTAACTAACAAAGACATCCAGTGCTGAGCTCTGCCTCTACATACATGCACATGCACACAGGCACCTATAAAGACACACACAGGCCCAGAGACACTCTGACCCTGTTAGCATATGATATTTATATCATATGAACAATGAAAACAGATAAATACAATTCTTGATGCTCATGATGACTCACAAGCATTAGCTGAGCAGTTGGATTAAATGATCATAATCATTATAGGAATCACCGCCACTTATTATTTATTACATGTCAGGCATCACACAAAAGACATTTCACATATTTTTCTTATTTGATCTTTTCAAAATTTCTGTAAAAGGGTTATAATCCTGCACATTCTATAACAGGAAACAGAAATATAGCCAGGCAGAAACCGAATTCAAACCCAGAATTGGGTCATGTATAGTTAGAATTTTCTTTGGGCTGCCAACCAGCTCCCAAATAGTCACAGAGACTTATTATTAATTATGAATGCTTGGCCTAAGCTTAGGCTTGTCCCACTAGCTCTTTTAACTTAATTTAACCTGTTTCTATTCATATATGTTTTGCCTTAGGGCTTTTTACCTTTCTTTATTCTGTATGTCATACTTCCCTGCTTCCCCTGTGTCTGTCTGGCCCCCAGCATCTCCTTTCTGGTGTCTCTGTTTTCTTTCTTCTCCTGAGCCTAAATTCTTCCTCCTTCTTATTCTCCCTGCCCAGAAATCCCACCTATAACTCTTCCCTTGCTATTGGCTGTTCAGCTTTTTGTTAGACCAATCAGGTGCCTTAGGCAGGCAAGGTAAAACAGCAACACATCTTCACATAACTAAACAAATGCAGCACACCTTTGCATAGTTAAACAAATATTTCACAACCATCATGTCAAAGTCCATCTTCACCCCCGTAGTTCATTAGTTTCTACCAAGGTAACTTGGAGTGCTGGGGGTTTTAAGGCTTAACTTGTTCTCCATCAAGAGCATGTGTCTCTGTCATTTCTAGAGTCTTGGAAGTTGCTTGCAAAGCACTTCCCATTTACTTAGGTAATATTAATTCCTTCTACGGTCTTGGATGGAGTTGAAGACTAGATATTTATAGTTGCAGTTTTCTTTAACTGTGAAAGAAAGTTAGGTGTATAACTTTGGATTCACTAAGATAGGATAGATAATGCATTATTTTCTCTGAATATGCTAACTACAAACAGACAGAATATTTTAAATGTAATTGTTATTTGATAACTGTTTTTGTTGTATATAGTTTTACTATGTTAAAGTCAAAACCTTCCTTTTTATTTAGACAAAAGGGAGAAATGTTGTAGAATATTATTTTAAGGTATGTTATATTTATTTATGCTCTGGAACATTTGTTGAATGATATAAAGGTGTGTTGCTTTTGTTTATGTTACATTTGTTTAACTCTGTGAAGGTGTGATTCTTTCCCTATCTAAAACACCTGATAGTCTATTGAAGCGCTGAACGGCCAATAGCAAGGCAGGAGAAAGAACGGACAGGGTTGGCATGCAGAGAGTATAAATAGAAGGAAAATGGGGAGGAGAACAGAAGGAGAAGTAAAAAAGGAGGGGAGGAGGACACTAGGGACCATTTACCCAGCCAGCCACAGAGTAAGAGTGAAAGTAAGATATATAGAAGAAAAAGGAAAAAGCCCAGAGGCAAAAGGTAGCTGGGGATAAGATAAGAAGAGCTGGCTAGAAACAAGCCAAGCTAGGGCCAGGCATTTATAAGTAAGAATAAGCCTATGTGTGTGATTTATTTGGAAGCTGGGTAGCAGGCTCCCCCCCCCCCAAAATCAAAGAGTAAAAAGCAACCAACAACAGGCGTGGGTTTTCTTACTGCACACAGGGAGAAGGGAATGATGAGGCAGTGGCATGGAAGTTAGCACTGATGGTAGACACGGTAGCTCAGCCAGTCAGTGCTGTCTGGGAAAACAGGAAGAGCAGACAGGTGGGTTTGGGCTTGGGTTGGAGAAAAGGCAGGGGGGCAACGACTCTCCCAGCGAGAGGCTGGCAGTACAGACAGGATACATACAGGGAGCAGGAAAAGCGTGTTCACTGTGACTGCTTCTGTTCGGCAGCTGCGAGTGAAGCTGGGAGCTGGGTAACGGGGATTTCAGAGACTGGGGAGTACCACGCAAGACCATGAGTGGGAGGAGCTGCAGGGAGATGGGTGAGACTGCTGTGGTCCAGCGGTGATGCCATGGGAAGGCAGAAGGAAGAGCACAGGAAGACACGGGAAAATGTGTTGCTGTGGCCTAGCCGTGAACTACACACGGAGAGAGTGGGCCTGACTGTAAAGACACAAGCATGAATGTCTAGGACAGCAGGGTGAAATGACAGAATAAGGAGTCACCTTGGGAGGCACGGTGAGAAGTGTGGGTCTATTCTAAGCAGTGTTTATGCAATCGGATATGTGGGCACATTCCGGTGGCCTAGTTACCTAGCTATAAACACCCCTATTGAAAGGTGAGAAACTAGTCCATTCTTTCCTCTCCCCACTCCTCACCGCCTTAAAAAAAAAAAAAAAACCAAAACGTATCTTGCTATGAAGCCCAGACAGGCTCCAATGTGTAGTAATCCTCCAGCCTCAGTCTCCTGAATGTTTGGATTACAGACTCAAAACTACTGTACCCAGCTCTGCTCTTCCAAAAAGGACGTTGGGGTCTCCAGGAAAAGCAAATGAAAATAAAAAGAATTTCACACATGATATTTAACTACAAGTCTTTTTAAAAAACCCAATTACAACCCAAACTGGCGCTAAGCATTTTCGTCATTTGTTTTAAAGAATGGAATTAGACTTTTGTTTTTACTTAGTTACTGTAGAGGTGATCCTATACAAACTAAGGCTGCCAATTGCTACTTTATATACTATTTGCACACACACACACACACACACACACACACACACACACACACACACTTTTGATGTGACAGCTATAACACTAAAATTAACAAGTCAGTCATTTAAAAATTAGTATTACTAAGGCTGGGGATGAGTTAATTGTCTACAAATTCCTACAATATATACAAAAGAAAATAAACAATTGTGGTAGTAATGGTGCCAGTAGTCCCAACACTCAGGAGACTGAGACAGGAGGATGACTTGAGCCCAGGAGCCAGCCTCAACAGCGTGGTGAGCCCCATTTCCTAGAGAGCAGCACAGCAATAAGAAGCCAGGAGGGTCAGAACTTCAACACAGCGAGACTCAGGCCAGCTTGGGCTACATGGAGTGAGTCTGTTTCTAAAGGGAAACCTTCATTCAGTGACAAAACCAAGTCCTGAGACAATGAGAGAGTGTGTGTGTGTGTGGTCTTTAAAACACTTGTCTTAGTCTTGAGTGTCACGTCCTATTTCTTGAGTAGTTAGTAGATTTGGTTATTTATCCGATTGCTCTTAACTTCCTTACATTGTTCTTTAGGTCGCTTCATCCTCTTAACTGTGAAGTGAGGAGAGGCTCGCACACTGCTCGGAGGAGCAGAGGTCCCACGGCAGCTACAGACATTCCTGCTGCATTTACAGAGACTCTGCAGCTCTTGCCAGTAGAAATCGGATTCCTCTGCAGGAATACCCAGTGGCCAGCAGTAAGAATTATTTAAGGCTTTTGTTTTGCTTTGTTTTTCAAGACAGGGTTTCTCTGTGTAGCTTTGTAGCCTGTCTTGGAACTTGCTCTGTAAACCAGGCTGGCCTCCAACTCATAGAGATCCACCTGCCTTGGCCTTCTGAGTGCTGGGATTAAAGGTGAGTGCCATCTCCGCCCGGCGGATTATTTGAATTTTATAAGTAACAAACACAACTACAGAATTCAGGCATGACTAACCAGCAAATCAAAGCACCAGGCATTTGACAACCAATGGAAAAGTCATTTCCACTGTGTGTTCAGAAATAGCACACCTTGGAATTTGTTATAATGAAGTAGCTCAAAAGAACAGAGAAGTTCTATTCAAGAAAACATCTGGGGCTGGAGAGATGGTTCAGCCGTTAAAGGCTAGGCTCACAACCAAAAATATAAGAAAACATCTGTACAAAGATGTTTACGGGAACACTAACTATAACAGCAAGAACATGGAGGGGACACTAGTGGTGTTAGAAGTTCAAGGTCTTGAAGAAAGACACTGCCATTTCATGAACGTGTCTCCAGAAACTTTGCATCTGATCAGAAGGGTGTGCTGCTTGCGAAAGCAAAGATCAAGGGCCCAGGGCAGGGGTTCACTTGGTTTGTATTCTAAGGCAGCAGAGAACGAGTCTTCTATTGGCTGGGATCTGACCTCATAGCCTTCCTCAAATGGCTAATTCTGAGAATGCAGCAGGACTTTATGGTAACAAAACTTTTACCTGGTTGGAGGAATTAAACATTACATAAAAGTTTTGCAAGGTGAGGGATATAAAAATTTCAAATATGAAGTTTTAGAGCATTTAACAGAAAACACTGTATTTAGTGATAGGAGAATCAATATTCAAGGTGGCTCAAAGGAATATTATGCAGACACTTAAATATTTAACAACTAGGCATTTATTTATTTATCTATTTACCTATTTATTTACTATTTATTTATTTCAGGCAAGTTCTTACTATGTTGCCCTGGTTGGCCTCAAACTCACAGAATTCTGCCTCTCACATGCTGGGATTAAAAATATGGGTACCACCATGCCTGGTCAAGCATGTTTG
The DNA here is from genome assembly GCA_004026605.1 of Ondatra zibethicus. Lineage (NCBI taxonomy): Eukaryota > Metazoa > Chordata > Mammalia > Rodentia > Cricetidae > Ondatra > Ondatra zibethicus. The sequence goes on along the minus strand of PVIU01010339.1, from coordinate 8,813 downwards.
TATATAAATAGTTTTTAAAAATTTATCTCAAGTTGAAGCAGTTTTACAATATTAAAGAAAATTTAAAAGTTTTCTAATCCTGTATTCTAACACAATTATTCCACAATTCAGAATCTTTATTCAATATGTATACAATGATTTGCACTAACATAATTTTTTCATAATTTAGAATCACTATTTAATGTGTATAATAATTTTCAAAATTATGAGCATGTAATTTTAGAATCTACCTTTTTGCTGGGTATGGTAATGCACATATTTAATCTTAGCATTAGGGAGGCCAGAGGCAGGAAGATCTCTGTGTTTAATGACAGCCTGGTCTACAGAGTAAGGTTCAGCCAGGACTGCATAATGAGACCCTGTCTAAAAGTAAATAAATAAACCTGCTTTTAAACCTCATGTTATTCGATAAATTCTTTCATATTATTCTTGAATATACGGATTGATTTCAGGTATGTGCCAACATGTCCACATACAATTTAACAAATGTATAAGGTGATTAGAAAGTTAAAAAAATTCTTATGGTGAAAGAAAGAAGTTTAAAGAAGTTAAAGAAAATAGTTTCAGCCTAAAACTATTTCATAATTCTTAATTCCATAACAAGGTTATTTTTCTATATGGTTATAAGACCTTCATTATAAATATAAATTAAATTAGCTGTGCAGGACCTGATTTTTGTCTACAATATACTTTATAGTGGGCCCAGAATCCTGCTATAAAAAACCATAACGCTGGACAAGCATGTGAAATGAAAGTCTTCAGGTGCTGGACTAGACGATGTAGAACCACGGCCCTTGAGGGAAGAGAAACACAAAAGCGAGTCCTCATGCTCCCGCAGGCATCCTCTATGAAGAAACGTTTCTCTGCAGTGGGGTAGGGGTGGAGCCCAAGGTGTCCCCCTGAGGGATCAGAGCTGCCAAAGGAAAGGACTTGTTCCACAAGCTGCTGCTCAGAGGCAGGACACCTGCAGCCTGCAGAGAGCGCTGCTAGGTTTCTGTGCTACTTCTGTGTCCTCAGCCACAGGGTGAAGCTCCAGAGAAGCTGGCAGGAAGAGAGCCTTCTAGGGGTGAGGGTGGAGGAGAGAGGACTGCCCAGAGAACGGCAGCAGCACTGGTGTGTGGAGACACTGAAGCTCCACAGTGGAGCAGGCTCAACACCTCAGGTAGTTGGTTAAGGCCATGTATTGAAGAAAGAATTAAGAACTGACCTAGACAACAGGGAGTGCTGAGACCGCTCACCTAATAACACTTAAAAGAAAAGCTTAGGGCATGGAGATGCATGCCTGTGATTTTAGCACTTCAAACGCTGAGACAGGGGAATTCCAAGTTTGAGGCAGCCTGAGTTACTTAGCAAGAAAACAATGCCCAAATAAAAACAAAACAACTTGAACTTGACCCAAGCAGCATCTGGTGGGAACTCAGCAAACAATTACTCATCTTTGAAGATATCAGGATCCAGACTCCATGCAGGATATCATTCATGATAGCCATCACACAATAAACCATGGCTAGATGTGTCAATTAAAGTAACAAAGCAGACAATAAACAAGGACGGAGAATCTGCTATCAGAGTAGGAATTTGTATACCTGACGTAAAGGCAGCTTTAAAATGTAAAGACCTAAAGAATATTCCAGCACTGTCTCTTGAGAAGCCCTAACCCACTCCATAGTAACATCTTCCTCTCTTAATGCCTATGCTTAATTTTAGCTAAAACTTAAAAAAATTCCAACTTTGTTACATTGAAAAAAACAAAACAAAAACCAAGCAAGAAGCTGGGATGTAGCTCAGTTGGTAAACTGCTCCGACTGCGCAGGGAACTCTGGGTTTGACCCCCAAGCGCTGCATAAACCATGCATGGTGGTGCATGCCTGTGATCTCAGCAGCTCTCATGAGGTGTAGGTCGGAGGATCAGCAGCTCAAGGGGACCTGTGGCTGCACAGTGAGCGCTAGGCCCACCTGGGTTACTGAGGCCCACCTGAAGTTATTGAGGCCTGCCTGGGATTACTGAGGCCCCCACCTGGGATTACTGAGGCTCACCTGGGTTACTGAGGCCCACCTGGGCAAACAGATTTAAAGGGAAAGACTGTCAGAATAAATGGGTAGGGAACTCTCCACAAAGAAATGGAAGCAATTCTTTTGAAAGGGGGAGTCTATAATAAACCCACACATGAGAACTGAAATTTAAAATGCGCCAATACACTTAACAGATGAGTGCTGGAGAATAATGAAGTCATTCTAGCTGAGCAGCATGTGAAAGCTCGAAGCAGGAATGCTAGGCACAATACTGCTATGGTCTGAGTGTAGTTCATGTATTGGAGGCCTGCCCTCCATCTGGAGATGTTGGGGATGGTGGACTTTTTAAAGGTGAGGTCTGTGGGGAGGTCCACAGACCCTCAGGAGGGAATCAGGTAGCACCTAAGAGCTCAGTGGTAACTTGCTTGTCCAGCATCCATAAAGCCTAGGTTTGATCCCCAGAAACACAAATGTAAACTTTATTTTACTTTTATTATTCATTTATGTATTTATTTAGTTGAGACAGAGTCTCTCTGTGTATCCCTGGCTATCCTAGAGCTCACTACATAGACCAGGCTGTACTGAACTCAAAGAGATCCATCTGTCTGTCTCCTGAGTCCTGGAATTAAGTATGTACACCACCATAGCTGGCCCAATAAATAAGTTTTAAATAAAATCATTGACCCTTGGAAACATTCTTTTTAGTATTCCATCTAGCAAAGCAGGCCTCATATACAGACTGTTCCTTACAGTGCGGTCTGATGACCTGGGGGGAAATGCTGGTGTGTTCACACTGCAATGTGCTGGCCTGAGGGGAAGCGCTGGTGTGTTCACACTGCAGAGGGGAAGTGCTGGCGTGTTCACACTGCAGAGGGGAAGCGCTGGTGTGTTTACACTGCAATGTGATGGCCTGAGAGGAAGCACTGGCGTGTTCACACTGCAGAGGGGAAGCGCTGGTGTGTTCACACTGCAGGGGGGAAGCGCTGGTGTGTTCACACTGCAATGTGCTGGCCTGAGGGGAAGCACTGGCGTGTTCACACTGCAGAGGGGAAGTGCTGGTGTGTTCACACTGCAATGTGCTGGCCTGAGCGGAAGCGCTGGCGTGTTCACAATGCAGGAGGGAAGCGCTGGTGTGTTCACACTGCAATGTGATGGCCTGAGGGGAAGCGCTGGTGTGTTCACACTGCAATGTGCTGGCCTGAGCGGAAGCGCTGGCGTGTTCACAATGCAGGGGGGAAGCGCTGGTGTGTTCACACTGCAATGTGATGGCCTGAGGGGAAGCGCTGGTATGCACTGTACATATGCAGCTGCTTTCCTGTGTGTCTGAGCACTGAGGCAAACAACTTTTTTACAGGATGCTATTTTTACTTGAAAGAACAACTCCAAATAAAACTGCAGTTATCTGGGCATTTGGCATATGTTTTCTTAAAGGGAAATGAAATAGCCCATCGCTTCAAGAGAAACAAATGCTAGTGTTAGCTGCCGGCAATAATCTTGGTGCTTTGAGTAAAAATTAGAATTTTTGAAAATTCGTGTCTACCACCACGACTCTGATAGCTTCCTAATACTTACAGAGTTTTCTGATGAGATTGGTGGTGATATTAATGAATGTGATTTTTAAATATTGTACAATGAAGTGTGTTAACATTTGGGAATTTTACATAAAACAGAACACCAATCTCATCAAATTTATCCATGCTCAATGTTGTGAAATGGTGAACAGGTAAGGATTCCACCCAAAGTCCACACTGCACAACAGGTTCTAACGCCACAGAACATGAGCAGGTATTCCTATGGCTTATAACCCATGCTGTAACTAAGGAGTGGCTGCTGATACCTGGTAGAATATAGAGAAAAGCCCCTTTAGGCAGGGCTGGGTGTGCAGGCCTGCAGTCCTCGGTAGCTGGGAAGCAGAGGAGGGCAAGTTCAAAGCTTCCTTTGGCTACAGAGCAGCCTGGGCAGCTCAAGACACTAAGTATAAAATGGGCTGTTGGGGTCGCTCAGTAGCAAAGTATTGCCTGTCGTGTTCAAGGCCCAACCCTATTACCAAAGTAAACATAGAAACAAATACAAATTGTTCTGAAAGGGTATGAGGAATATCCTGCTTTATAAGTACATATCCATGCAAGGACACATTTGCTTCCTACAATTCAACCTAAACATGTTACAGAATCTGAATGTAGAAGCAGATGTGAGATCCCAGCTTCCTCGGCCAAACCAGATGTTGAGAGACATGTAAACTCTTAGGGCAGCAACAATCTTTTCACTATACTTCTGAGAATTTATAGATATTTTCTTTAACACATGTAATTTGAATTAATATGCAATGGTTTCACTACTGTTTTGAAATGAACAAATATATATATATATACACACATATAATATATACATATACATACACACATATATATTTGGGGGAGTTGGTTTTTAGTTATTGAGACAGGTTCCTATGTAGCCCTGGCTAGCCTGGAACTCATTATGTAGATCAGGCTAGCCCGGGACTCACAGAGATTCATTTGCCTCTGCCTCCTAAGTTATGTAATTAAAGGTGTACATCCCTAGCTTGAACAAATATTTTAATGTCCATTTTGATTCTACTATAAAAATATCAACAAACACAATTCACATAAATAATAGGTCTTTATGGTTCTCTGTAACTTAAGGGTATAAAGGGGTCTTGTGACCAAAATGTTTGAAACTATTGGCCTAGAATAACCCCTAAAATTATGCAAAAAGTTGATTCAGAGCAAAGTGGGAGAAAAGGAGCAGAGAGACAAAAGAAGAAAAAAAATGACTAAACAAAATTGTGACTTATAAAATTAAGGAAGTGCAAAGAAGTCACATGACGCCTACTACCCCTAGCATATATATGCACATATTGTTCCATGTGTGTACATATAGGGAGAGGGTTTGAATGGAGGTGTCCTGCATAGCTGAACAATGACAAACCCAGAAACCATAGGTGATCAAATAAAATCCCCATGCCAGGTGTGGGATATTCTCGGAGTTGGTCAGGAGGCCTCAGCAACCCCCAAACAACACAGGCTGTTGCCAGTGGTCTTGGCTTCTCACTGGACCTATATATTCAACCTAGGCTGAATAAAGTCAGCACCCACCTTGGGAGCAAGACAAAGAGAAATCAAGCTGAGACTGAACTGAAAGTTCCCTCCTTGCCTGGTAGATTGCATGGAACCAGAGGGGCTGTCATGTAGGCAGCTGAGGGAGAAAATTCATTACCCATCTTGCTTAGCTGCAGACGATGTAGGCTACAATACCAACCTACCAGGCGAGACAGATGTGCTCACTGTGCAACAGTGGTACGGAGGGTCAGGAGGGAACCCCGGTTCTGACTAGATTTGAGGCTCCTTCATAGTAGGGAACTCATGTGTGGTCCTGTGTACACCTAGTCAAAAGTGTGTGGTTGGGAAGGACAGGGGCCCTTTCTTTCTCTTGGGAACACTGGATTCGCGGGGGGAGGGGAAGTCGTGGTCTTCAGTGCTGTAGTCACCAGTGAACAACCCATGCTTTGGTGGACAGCACCATACCTATGCTCAGGAAGAAGGCCTTGCTTAAACTTAGTGGGTCACAAAACAAAAGAACAATCTAAAGACATGAGGAGAGGGGTTCATGAGAGCTGGTGTGGGGTAAGAGAGGATGTGTGAGTGTGATCAGAAGTCACTACACACATGTGTGAGTAGGTTTAGTAACAAAGAAGTGAAATTCACAACATTACCAGGGTTGCTATGTTAAGTTTCTTTTCCTTTTATTTTTATTTTCCTTCTTTTTTCCTTCCTTCCCTTACTTTTGTGTGAAAATTAAAAGTATTTAAAAAGGTGTCTTGTTGTTTCGGGTTTATTTGTTTTGTTTTGATTTTTGAAACGAAGTCTCGGTATACAACTTGGAATTTACTCGTAGACCATGCTGTCATCAAACTTAGGAGTGCCGCCTTTGGATGTGACGCTGTGTCTGTCTAAAAAGCATCTTATTGTGTCAACCGATACCTCTTTTACTATTGACATTTCCCCCAGTACTCACAGGTATTTTCTCCTAGTTCAACTGTCTATATCCACTGCCCATTTACCCACGTATCAAAAGGGTTTATTGCTTTTCTAACAGGGTAACAAATACTCTGTATATAAATCCTGATGAATGTGTCTTTCCGCTTTATATTAATCAAGAAAGACTAATACTTCTCAAAACAGTATTCAAATTAGTACTTGAAATTATAATTATTCTACTTCATCAAACTAAGATGCTATTATTTTCTGTACCTGTAAGAAATAAAACCTCCTCCAATTACAACAGTAAGATGTCATCAACTATAAGAAGTGTCATGATTTCAGAGATGTTAATTAGTTCAGGAGTGTGATTCCCAGAATGGATGAGCTGCAATGGTTACAGGTGTATCAGCTAATAAGTGAACTATTTTCAATTAAACCTTCTTTTCCACTATTTATGCTAATTTATATCACTGACTCCTGGATGCCCACTTCTCTTTTCAGCCGTCAATATATCCTGATGACTGTTATTAGCAAGTCAGTTTTTTCCTCAGGGCTAAATGACTAACAGACATAACACGGAAAAATCTGAGGTCTCCACATCGGAATACAACGGGGTGGGAGCCAGCCTGAGGTGGCCAGCAGTCTTGACCTCTCTAATGAAACATTCACTGGGAATCCTGTTACATACGAGACGCTGAGCTCTGAACTACTGATGAAGATGATGGGGTCAAACCCAAAATTGTTGAGGGGTTCTAATCTATTGTATGGCCACATACAATGGGCCAGGCAGATAAGAAAGAGCCAAAGTAAAGGGGCATTCTTTCCTTAAAATTCAAATTCAACTAATGCTATACATATAAAATGTAGCCTGTGCAGCCTACCATCTCCAGAACGGGGGGAAGTGAGCATTTGAGGCCAGCCTGAGCCACATGATGGGATCATGCCTCACATAAACATGAGAAAACCTGAAAAACAAAACAAAATTCCTTCATCTCTTTCCCTCTCCTTCTTACCAGGTCACTCTGTCCTCAAGAGCACACACTGATCTGCTGTTTATCTCTAAAAATTAATTTGTGTTTTCTAGACTAGTACAGAAAGTACCCTGCACTGCAGTGAACAAAATTCAAACACACAGGTTTAAACTGCCACTAGCCAACATAACTGAAACTGGATAAGGGGAGACTACTATATTCTCCATCTATAAAGCCTTTTAATCATTACAGGAATTTAAAGTTCATACATGTTGTGCATATCTTTTTTTAATTTCTATTCACGTGTATGTATGCTTGCCACATGTGTGGCAGAAGAGTGTGTTATATCCTCTGGAGCTGGAGTTATAGATGGTTGTGAGCTGTTCGACATGGTGCTGGGAACTGAACTCAGGTTCTCTAGAAGAGCAGCAAATGCTCTATTTGCTGGGCTATTTCTCCAGCCCCATGTTGTGAATCAGTAGTGGGTACACATTTAGATTTTCAAGAAACTGCCAAGCTATATTCCAAAGTGGCTGTGTCGCTTTCTATTACCCCCAGCAGTGTAGAAAGTTCTAGTCCTTCCATTCTCACCAACACTTGGTATGGTTGGTATTTTGAATTTTGGCTATTCTAATGAGTAGGAAGTTGTCTTTCAATGTGAGTCTAATTTGCATTCCTCTAACAACTAGTTATAATGAGCATCTTCCAGTGAGCTTATTCCTGACAGTGTCTTCTTTGGTAAAGTGATGATGTCTTTGTTCATTTTAATTCGCTTGACTTTTATTATCAAACTTCAAGAACTTTAAAAAATATTCTACTTATGAGATCATCAATACAAAGGAACAGACCATTGATACACTGAACAATATGGATCAATTATGAACAATCCTGTAAGGCCAGGCATGCATGACTCCTTGAAGGCAATACTAGAAGGTGTACACCAACTCACATGACATATTGCATTCTTCTCTCTCCTTTCTTCTTACTTTGGAGGTAAAACTTCCTAGACAATGTACTGTTTTCAAAGACCTTTCCATCTCTCCTGGTAAGGCCCACTTCAGAGGCTAGACACTGGCCTTTCTCCGTTCTGTGGCCTGAGAAGGAGTGAGGATGACTGGGGTAAGGGGTGGGCTCCCGGCAGACTTCACGGAGTAACAGTCTTTATGGGGGTTGTAGTCTGCTTTTTTCCTTGTTTGGTCAAGTGATTTTTTTTTCCATTGAAGTAGTTTTCTCTGTGGTTATCAAGCAGCTGAGCACACCAGTGCCCCACTCCTGATGCCATCCATGAAGTTATAAGGCAGAGTGGGCAATCCCTAGGATTTCTTTAATGTTCCAGGGCATTCTCTAGATAACATCTGTCCGGCAAGGCTGACAATCTCATTAAAACTGCTTTCCCCACCCTGCTTACCATCTTTTTCCATTCTCACTGCCTCTGAGTAGTTTCTTTGAGGGTTTTGGTGATCAGGGCAGAAGCAGAAGGTGTCACCCCAATCTGGGACTGCTTGTCCTAAATGGTCAGCTCCGCTCTAATACTTAGGGTTTTCCAGTTGCTAGCCATTTGGTGATATTGTCAACTTTGGGGGTGGGGCAGGTAGATGTGGCAACACCTGGAGCCTGAGCAGCGCAGGTACTGCCTTCCACTGGTGCCTCCACCACCCACTCTATCATCCTGAGCAGAGCGGGCACTGCCTTCCACTGGTGCCTCCACCACCCACTCTATCATCCTGAGCAGAGCGGGCACTGCCTTCCACTGGTGCCTCCACCACCCACTCTATCATCCTGAGCAGAGCGGGCACTGCCTTCCACTGGTGCCTCCACCACCCACTCT